>VDFB02091683.1:0-69465 GCA_007258455.2 Sequoia sempervirens | reverse complement strand
AAAGTCAAAAATAAAGTATCAAATATTTGATGAAACGCATCAACTCATGAACACATTTTCAAATGGAAAATATTACATTTGAAGATTTTAAAAAGGAAATGTTTGATTTCGAAATCAATATTAAATATTATGAACTATGGGAAATCGAAATATTGAGAGAGTTAAACTTTTGAAATATAAAATACTTTATAGTGTAAAATCAAATATAATTTAAAAGGCAAAAGAAAACCTTTCTCGTGAAATGGCAGATGAAGGAAAAACGCAGAAATGTAAGGAGGAAGTTCTCAAGCGTGGCTAGAAAGAGGGCGCACACAGCCTAGAAGGTGGACGCCTACTGATGGGGGACTTTGTCTCAGCATTAATTTTTACTTATCTATACCTGTTGAAATGCGCATTAACCTGTAGGTGGCGTTTTACAGTTTCGAGTTGAATTATTCATGATTTGCTGGCTCAATGACGTCGAATCACCTCCATTTTTAATGACTTGGGGTTTAAAAATCCGCCAAGTATCATTTTTACTAATTCTGGGCACTTGTTGTCAATCCACATGCCTTCTTAAGTGGAAAACTGTTGCATTTCGAGTATATAAATATACACGCCCTTCCATTCATTGAGAAGCACACATTGAGCAATCTGAGTTTAGTGTTAGGAGCCGTCCCTGTTCATTCTGTAACACACAGTTTATAATTCGAAGTTGGCTCTCATTTTAAGAGTTCAAAATTATTTTTTGAGTGATTCTCTTTAGCTGAGAGTGAGTTTTATTACTGCTGAGAGAAGCTTTTCTTAATTTCTGAGAGCATATTTCACCATTTGCTGGGAGACATCCCCTGTTATTATCTTCACCAATTCTGAGTTCACAATAAGAAGTTGAGATTACTTTTCATCTGTAGCAAGTGATTAATTTTTGAGGAAGAGTTTGAGACTGGTCTGAGAGTGCTGGAAGTCTTTTGTTGGAGGTCTGAGGAGCTGCAAACACATTCAAGGTCATCCTCAAAAGGGAAAAGGCATATACCAGGCATGTTGTTTCTTCTTTCATGTTCTAGAGCGTATTTCTTGATATATATCTAAAAAGAGTAAATACTGAATGTGCATAGTTAGGGATTTGCATTGAGTTCAATACTCCAGTTAAGATAAACAAGAAATGGTTCTATGTTGCACCATGTAAGTAAATTACCTTAAGGAATAGCTATGCATGTTTTCTGAAGTGTATACCTGATAGCATAAGCGTGTGTTTTGCATTAAAGTGTGAATTATGTAAGAACTCCATATAAGGAGTATATAGGGATTTAATGCTTAAGGGATTGTGGAAAAGGGAATATATGAGTAAAGAGCTTAGGGGATTAATTTTCTTATCTTACATTAAGGAGAAATAATGGAAAAAGTTAAAAGGGATGGATTTATTTGTTTGCATTTTGAATGACTAGTGCATGTTGTGTATGATCTCTGTATATGGAGGATACGTAGATGTAATTATTATCTACTAGGATCGAAATGAAGGCAGAATCAATGGAGTCTTAGCTTGAAAGTTAATAGGATAAGCTGGGATAAACTAAATACTCTTAGGATGAATTTTCCTAATTGGAGATTGATATAAGACCTTATAGGCATATCATTTCTAGTAAGTTAAATATGATTGTAGGATATGCAGGGGTGTGATTCATCATTGAAGACAAAACCTATATATACAGTAAGGGCCTCAATTAAATCGTACTGGTAGTGTTTATGATGGTGTTGTTAATCTGAATGAAATGCTTTGTAGAAAATGGTAGAAGATGCGACGCCCCACCTAGGCGTGGGATAGTTGAGACTACCTTTGTCAGGTTCATTGTGATCCGGTACTGGATCAAGTTGCTTGAAATAGCAAGGTTCTGGTTGTAACAGGACACAACACTATGCTTTCAAGTTAGTGTCTCGTTAAGATACCTACCGTCCTGTCTTGAAGGAGGGGTGGATTTCATTGTATGAAATGATAAATGCGGGGGACCACATTATAAGTCGTGGTTGGCGGAAAAGCGCTGATGATGTTTCTCCTCCACGGCAATGATGTACCAAGATTTGAAAGGACGGACTCCTGGACCTTCTTACTTCTATTTGTGCAAAAGCTTACGAGCTATGTATGTAACTATGTTACTTTTGAACTCTGATTTATATTTCCAATGAAATTGGAATCCATGTTGAAACATATTGTAACTTGTATGTATTTATCAATGAAGCAAGGAAAAATTTTATTGTATTATCTTTGTTACTTGTTACCTTTACATGTTTAAGGTTAAAAGTTAGAAATTTTTATTTTATGTAGATGTCGGGTCGTTACACAAAAATTGCAAGCTCAAGAGAAAACCTCACCTAGTGACTCATAAATATAGTCCACGGCTAGAAAAAAATCAAAACACTTCATTTTTACACTTCTTTTTCAATCTCACTCCTTCAACACATTGACAATATTCAATGCATTTGCAAGTGATTTCAATAGATTTTGCATGTATGTAACCTAACAATGTCCCTACTTTGTGTTTTTTATTTTAGGAATTTTTGTTTTGTTTTCCCCTCTCATTGTAAAGTTTTATTATTCTATTTTTTAATTTTTGGCTAGCTGCTAAATTTTGATCTCACATTTTATAATATTTCATTTTTTGCTTATGCTAGGGATTGAAACTCAGTTTTTGTTTGAGATATGGCATCAAGTGGCAACCCTAGGGACCCTACTTGGAAGCAAGGAACCAAAAAGAGAAATAAGTCAAGTAGTGTGCATTTACTGTGCGAGGAAGACCAAATATCATCTTGCACAAATTTGTGGAAGAAATGTTTCTATTTGTGACAAAGTTGAGCCCAATGTTATACAAGAGGTCATGGCTCTTGTTTCTTCATATGAGAAGATGAAGAAGAATGGGCATCGACAGATGTAGCAGCAAGAGATATTATTAATATTTGTGAATCTAATTGCATGCGATATGACATTCCACTAGACAATATGATGTTTGAAATTTATGATCATATGTATTATGACTATTGAAAACTTGAACTTGACACAAAAAAGTAAATAATTATGATCAATGATGTATCATAGTGTTTGAACTTCTTTTTGATCTATCATTCAACAATGAATGAATAACTATTTATCAATTCTCTAAATTCAGTTTTATGCATGTGTTTTAAGATTATTTTAAATTTTTTTATGTTTGGAAATTTTGTTGAGTCGTTGGATCCAAGTCAAATTTACATTTGTTGAGTTTTGCCAAGTTGCAAGTTTTCAAACTATGGTTTGAGGATTCCCCTTTGTCAATTGCGGGTGTGCTTTCATCAACTTCATGTTGAGAGAAGTGACCATATTCTAAAAAGTGAAAGATTGTGTCATCTTTGTTCTCTTTGGGAGTTGGAGTCTAAAGAGTATTTTATTTTTTGTTGTCTAGTCTACTATGAAATTGTAGGAGGATCTATAGTTTATATAAAGATTCTGATGGTTGTCTATCCAATTTTGTTACCCTAATCCAAAGTACTTGGGCCTTTTTCTTTGTGAGTTAACTAGGTTAAAGCACACATCCCTCTATGGTGGTCCCAAATCTACCAAATTGATTAATTCTTTAGCTTAACATTGATGGAGACTTTAAGTGCCCTTTAGTACTATTAATTCATGTATAGATGGGGAGAGATAGTTGAAGCATTGTTCATCCTTGCAATCTATTAGAGGTAAGGCTCCTCAACACCCCGACTCTCACTCTAATGGTTGTGGCTCTACCCCTTCTCGATGCCAAGGGCCATCTCACACTCTTCCATAGTACAGATCCTAGGGGACAACCAAATCACCAGATTTTCCCCTACTACTAGCAGTTCTTCAGCTGGTAATGTAAGGAGAGGTCTCATGCAGAATCAATTTCCTCCTAGGATTGTCTAATCTAGCCCCCTTAGCCCTAGACCTTCCTCAACAAGCATACTTAGACTTGGCACTATTACTACTACAATGATAGAGGATAACATCATTGGCTCCTCCAATGGGTTGTTGAACACTAACACCTAAGAATTTTGGTTCTTGGTCAGGGTGGTCTTCTTCAATTTCTGCAACTTTGTGGGGTTCTCCCCCTATTTTTCAGTTTATAATTTTACAGATTTGGGGATTACTCTTTTTCTAATGGTGGAATCTTGATCAATAGTACAATTTCCACTCAAGACGGGCATGAAGACATGTTAAGATTCATCTCTAATGCTAAATATCGTACATCAATACAACTTAATATAAATTTTAGCATTTTTTACAAATATTTTTTACATAAATGACATATTGCAACTTCTTTTACTATTTTTTTGTGATAATTTTTTAAATATTAAAATGCATATATTATTTTAAATACCCATACCCGCATTGTCCCCAAATTTTGGTAAAAAAACTGTCATCCTTGCAACTCATCCCCTATCCTAGAGACTCCATGGAATATTAGAACAAACAAAAAGTACTCAATAGAAATATGGTAGTCTATGATCATCACATTGCGAAGAATACAAAGCATAGAAAATGGTGTTTTCATTGGTAACCTAAGTTCCTGGTCCTAGTAGGGGTGCAAGTATGGGTATCGAGTATGGCAATACGCCAAAAATAAATCCTTGGGTATGGGTACAGGTCCAGATATATATATGTATTAAAAAAATTTAAAGTATATAATATAAAACAATGATACTCATAATTGCCAATAAACAAAATATTTAAATACCTCAGAATTTGCCAAAAAAGAAAATACTCAAACTCATAATTCAATGATTTGTCAAATGTCAATATACAATGAAAATTACAATTAATATTTAATAATCTTTGTATTGCTCTTCATCAAGCATCAAAGTCAACATTTGGTTCAATTTCACTTGAACCATAACGAGTTACAATGCCACTTCCACTAGCCATGTATTGTACAAGCTACCTCATCTAAAGAGATTTTTGGCAGGTTGTGCAACAATAACATCTAAGTCAACACACTCAAGGGTTAGATCCCAATTCTTCATCAGCCCCTCATTATGATCAAGTTTCTTAAGTGACAAGAGATCCTAATAACTAGTGGGGGTCTGGGAGTGGAGACCCCAATGGGGTTGAAGGGCAGCAACCCTCATGGTGGTTTGGGGGCAACGACCATCCTAAGGGTCTGGGGGCAACACCCCCAACAAGGTCAAGGGGTAGTGCCCCTTGTGAAGTCCGGGGGCAAAGCCCTTGAATAGCCACCAATCCCAAATTAAGGCCTTTGAAACCACACAAACCTTCATAGTGCATGTCATTTTCACAATTTTATCACTTAAGGGCGAAATTAGGTATGCAAGCACATTTTTTATTCTAAAAAATAACATTTTTTGGTTTTTTTTGGGCAGCCTTTGGGTCCCCTTGGGTTTGCCCAAGTTCGCCAAGCTAGCGAACCCAAAAGGGAACCAGCTTGAGACCCAAACCCAAACCCAACCCATCATTTCCAAAGGGGCCTGGTAACATAATTGATAACCATCATAATGTAAAATACTTAGGCCTGAACTATTATGAACATTGGTGGAAAGACATACCAAGTCCAATACATCCATTGCACATGTATAATACCATAATTTGCTAAGTAGATATAACAATTGTGTATATGCACTGTCAAGAACCACTAGTCAAGAAAAAATACATATCATAAGTACATCATCATGTAGCATGACTTTTCATTGGCTGCATTTTATCACTAATTTATAGAACATATACAAAGCTAATGTTTTTTCCCCCACATCTCCCCTCATTAAGAATAGTCATTGCCCTTGACAACTATCTAGCTAGAAAGTGGGAAGATGACATGTGCTAATCCTACTTTTGTGTGTCTCAAATGGAAAAGTTATCTTGGGAGTCAAGATGGTGACATTGTTGGGCATGCTCTAGGAGTTTGGGCTGGGGATGGTGATGTTGAAGCTTGTCCCTTCTATTGGCCCAACTCCTTCACAATGAATAACTCTTTTACTACCAACTTTGCATATGAACAAAGCTCAGCACTTCTCATGTCAAATCCTAACTGTTTTTAAACAAAATAAGCATTACAAAACAATTAAACAAATAATATATTTTATAAACAAAAAAGATGTCTTTTTATATTTATTTTATTGAAACTTCTTTCTTAATAATACATAAACTATGATAACTGTTTTTCAATTTTTATTATCACCGATTCTATACTGTTTTATACTAAACAAAATCAATAACCATCAGGCTGATATTTTTACTATAATTGTTTAGAATAATTTTTTAACTACTTTTGTATAAGGCTGTCCTAGTTATTGAGGACATCCAAATGTCCTCAAGACACTAGGGACATCCAAACACCCTTGGGAAGGCTAAGAACATCACCAAAGTGAACCAAGGAGGACGAAACATACTCAGGGATAGCAGGATAACTCAAAGACATCTTGCATATGACCCAGAATTAAGAAAACAAACAAAAAAAATGGCATTCAATTTTATGGTGGTTTTGTTGAGAATATGATATTTTGTGGTATTATAACTTTAATTCCTGTTTTTAGATTGCAAATATATATATTTATGATTTTAGATGTTTTTGTATGAACAAACCCAACCCAAAAATATATTTTTCCAAATCCACAAACCAAACCCACAAACCCAAACAAGGATCTATAACAAAACCGACATCTTAGAAATCAATAGAACATCAATGAAGAATCAAACAAAAACCAAGTACTCACAAATAAAGACCATGTCAAAGAATAATCAAGAAAAAACCAAATACTATATTTCATCTAGGGTTTTACAACTTGGCCATACCTGAAGAGGTTGATAGACTGTTTGATAATTTTTCTACTCTTAACAAGACTATCCCAAGACCTGAGGTACTTGTGGGAACTTTTGATTCAAGAGCATATAAAAAATAAAAAATCAAACAAAAACCAACTAATTGCAAATCAAGAGTACATCAAAGAAGAATCAAACAAAAGCCAAGTACTTGCAAATAAAGAGCACATCAAAGAAGAATTGAACAAAAACCAAGTACACACAAATCAGGAGCATGTCAAACAACAATCAAACAAAAACCAAGTACTACATATTTCATCTAGGGTTTTTCAACTTGGCTATAACCAAAGAAGTTGATAGATTGTTGGATAATTTTCCTAGACTCTTAGCAAGGCTATATATAATTTTACAAGACCATGCTGAAAGAGACCATGGACCACACAAACAAGAAATATTACAACAATACAAAGAAAGGTGTGATGGGGGAGAAAAAGGAGTGTACTGAAGATCAATGTTGTATCCTAAGAAATTTATTCCATTGAAGCCAAATAAAGGCAAGAGAAGACTATTTAGCATGGTCAAAGGACGAATTGTGAAATAAAATAATCCCTCAAACTAATGGAATAGCAAGAACAAAGGACTTTGCAAGAAGCAGTCAATTCTAGAAATCCATTAGCATAATTTCAAAGTCGAAGCGAAATTCATAGCTGAAATAAACGCTAAAGTAGAAGCATAAGCCAAAGCCACAATCATGAAAGAAGAAATCAAAAGATCCAAATATCTTTTGAAAATAGTTCACCGATCACAAAAGACAAGTGGGTTAAAGTTGCCAAGAAACTTCAGCTTCCTAAAGCAGATGATGATCTAACCAACCAAGTCAGGTTGGAAGCTCCTATAGAAGAGTCAATTAAATCATTTGAAAAAAGGGAGCTCACTCAAACTAAGGTAAGCCTTTATTCTACGAAGTTACAAGACTCATTCACAAATGTCAAAAGAGAGACATAAAAAATAAATATTTAAGGCATCAAAGAATTGCTAATTGAGAAGACTTGGCCAAAGATATCAGGACAATGAACTAGACTAAAGAGAAGAAAGCTTGAAGGTAACCACAATAGTGTATGGGTTCCTAAGAATTCAAGAAGGTCCAAGGATTTAGACATGTTCAACAATGCTAAGAAAGCAAAGGAACATCTAGATCAAAACTTTTTCCAGGGAATGTTCCAATCACTACAAGTAAGCAAGAACTGATAATGGTTACTCTGCCAACTAGCCCAAGCTCAAAAAGAAAAATTTGTTAAGATTCACTGTGATAGGTCTTTGGATCTGGTGTATCATTGTAAAACATGTGTAACCGTCTGGACTCTGGACAACTAATGGGTAAACGGACGAGCTTCATTGGTTGTGAACATTCCCAGCCACACTCAAGGGAGTGGCAATCGATTGGTTCACTAGTGTCCAACCAATTGACAATTTTTTGTGGGAGAAATTACAAAAGGCCTTCAAGAAAGAATTCACAATTCTTCAAGACAATGAAATTGTCATTGAGATGTAGTACACAGTCAAGCAATACATGAAGGCAACTTACAAGTAAACACTTCTTATGACCCAACATGACCATCCAATTCCAAATAGAAATCCTTTGGAACACAATCTATTGATATAAAGGGTCCAAAGGAAACTCTAATGGATAGGCATAGTGCCACAGAAAAATGGAAAACAGTGATAGAATAAACTGCATCAAAGGAAGAGGGAGCCAATGAAGAATAAGAAAGTGAATGGGAGGAAGAATTGGACATTGAGAGAAGCCAAGTACTTGCACCTTCTTTTGCTCCCTCAACACCTATCCTTCCAATGGAAGAAGCCCACCACATAGAGGAGAGGCTTGACCAGTTAGGTGCTCCTATTGGTACACAAGAGATTCCTCCAGTGAATCCCATTCATCTTGTACCCACTCTTTAACCTGTAGCTGAGCTCCCAAAGCCTCTCCAATAGGTGAAGAGTCAACTAGTTACAAAAACTGACATAAAGAAACACAACTCTCAAACCGTGTTCACCTCATTCTCTATACCAACACAATCTGACAACCAAATCTCCCTTACTTCAACAGATTCTATATGAATACAATTTCCTCAATCAAACTTGTTGATCCACTAGGTACCTTGTAGCAGCTTATACATAGCATTGGACTTATGGGCCAAGCCATGCTTGATGTGGCTAACACAATTTTGAGTGTGGAAGTTTTGCATTCTCCACTAATTTTCAAGAAGTTGGTAGAAGACTATAATTTAGATTATGTGCAAATATTTATGAACCAAGGCTGGCTAGAGAAGATGACACCTAAGATTTCAAATAAATGGTAATTGGTTAGAGTTATTTCTTCTCTTCAAGGTTCGGATGGAAAAATCTTAGCAGCATTGCATTCTATTGAGCATCATTTCAGCCTTCAAGTACCAATATCTTATATTGCTAATGAGAACTTGTGCAAAGAAATAGAGGAACAAAGGATGCAAGTTCAAGAGCAGTTGGCTCAGTTGCCAGCAGCTGAACAAGAGGTGGCTCAATTAAAGGCAATGGTAGTTGGAATTACAGTAGCACAAGAGCAATCTTACAGGAAGCTTCAAGAGGCTATCCATATCGTAGTTTGCAAACTCACCAAGTACTTGTGAGTGTTTTTGGCCTGCAAGTTCTCTCAGAGTAAACTTACAAGGTTTTTTCCCAATTTTTTGCAAAAAAATCGCCAAATATTTCTACGAGTACTTGCCAAAACTCAGCAATTCTATGCCAAAAACTCTACGTTGGGTCATGGTGTGATTTGACACAAGGAAAATGTGATTTTGACTCAAAAATGATGTGATTTTTGCTTTATAAAACCCACATTCACCCTTCCACACCACACACAACAACAAGAAAACATTCTATAGCGAATTGGGAAGATGTTTTAGGCAATTCTTAATTTAGCTGAATTTTATTTTCTAGAATTTAAAAAAAAATAAAAAATTCTAAGCTTAAACATGCATCATACGAACACAATTTTTGGGCTACAGCCAGCCCGCTTGCAACACCCCTGGAATTTAGGCCTACAATCGAGCATGGCGCATACATTTCGCACATGTAGCTAGTCATTAACTACTTTATCAATGTTGGAAAAAATAAAACTGACTTCACATACTAACATTGAATTGATTCAATTTGTTAAATTTGTGAATTGATTAAAATTTGGATGATTTTGATCCCTACAGTGACTAGACCGTGCAAAATGATGCGCTCTCCTTGTTTACAAAAGATGAGATTGTTGATTTCAAGAGGTAAGCTATGGAGGATGTGGCTGCAACAGAAGCAGGGGAGATTGGATTGTCATTGGATGACATTGATATGACAGAGAACATTGCAATTTAGTAGCAAAGTGGAGCCAACCAAAAAGTCACAACCAAGTGCAAGGACCATACCCTCTACCACCCAATTTTTCACTGGAATGGGGAAAAGGAAATTATAAAAGTTTGTAACATTTTTACTTGCCTAGATATGCAATTTATAATGATGATTTTCAAAAACAATCATTATAAATTCATATTAGTTATCAATTAGTAGCTAGCTATTGCATCTGGCTTCGCATGATGATGCAATTTCGTAATCCATATGTATTCAAGAATCAATCTAATATAAAACACTTCTCATTTGATACATTTTGCAATTGAATTTTGCAAACATATTGTGTTTTTAAAGATATTTAAGTATTTTTTTAAGTTGCCAAGTCAGAAATTTTGGGTTTGCTGAGTATCTGAGTCTGAATTTGTGAACTATGATCCATATACTCAAGAGCTCAAGAGAACTCAAGATCATTACAACTCATCAGCTGAAGCAATAGACAGACAAGGTTTACAAAGTTGGGTTGCATTCAAACGAACACAACTTGCTAGAGCAGCCTCTTCAGGGTTAGCTGGTGCAACATACTTCCAGGGACATCCTCTTCCCCATATTTCCATGATATGCTCTAATTTATGTAGGCTTGTCAAATCAGAATCTAACTTCTCTTTTTTTGGGGGGGTGGGGAGGAGGGGGGAATGATGTAATCAGAAAAAATTTATATTTTGTTATGCTTTATTAATACTTGTATGCCTGACTTGTTTCACATCAAATTGTCGACTAAAGGTAGTAAATTAGAAAATAAGTTATAAATAGTTACCTAGTGGTCATGGTCATGTGCTGAATTTATGTAAAGTTCCTGATGTCAAGCTCACTAACATATCATTCTAATCCAAGAACATTTGGTTTTGACCAAGTGTCCGTAAAGTATATGCAAGACTACAAGTTTTACTTAAAACTGAGTTTTCTACATGAAAAATGGGAATTTTTGATAAACTAGAAGAAAGTGATAACATCAAAAGAAAACCTATTCTATTTTCAAACTAGAAAGAAAATTACTTCAGATTATAATTAAAATGCTGAAATTTGACACTCAAGAAATTAAATCAGAACAGTAATAATCACAACAATCTTATCATTAACTATTCAAACAAGATATGAAATAATAATTTATGAGCACAAACACAAGCAAAAACAAATTTAAATCAATCACCTATCTTCTTGAGCAGAGCCTTTCCCAATAAGACTAATGCACAGGAACACAATCTTCACACACAGCAACAATTCTTATATTGATCAATGAATTATATAGATATCAGCAGTACTTATAGATTGTTGCTGTAACTTTTCTGGAAACAATATAATCTAAGTTTTCAAATCAGCCTGGAAATTGGCCATTTCTAGGTACGAGTTGTATCGGAACCGGGTACGGAGTGGAATCAACTGTGTGTTCACACAGGGTTTGATCTGCAGCTTCAACATGTTTTTCTGACTCTTCAAGTTGTTTGTCTCATAGCCTACATGGCATTCCCTTTATCTAACTTCAACAAAAGCAGTTTTCCGATTTGATAGCTACCAAATAATCATCCTGACAGCCGTTAGCATGCTGTGCAACAAATGTAACCTTCTTTTGAAGCCAAGCACATTTTGGGGTCATTGCACACACACCAACTTTGTTGGCTTGCATAGCAAGGTTGCCAGCTTTCACAACAAAACAAACTGTTGTAACAGAATATATGTATTGTGCAGCAATTACTGAACCTTTAGAAGAACACAAAAATGACTGTGCAAAACAATTGAAGCAAACCAATTCAAATTAATACTCTATTATATCTTATTCTACTTAAAAAGCTATCAATTCATCCATAATAATCATAACATAAAATAGAAATCAGTTCATAGGTATAAACGTGTAAGCTGAGTGAAAATGCATTTGTGGAGAAGGTTTTCATGATACAAAAAGTGTGCACAGAGATAAAAAGGATGTACAACAGTATACATTTCCAGGGCTCATCATCAACCCCCAGTTGAGCAGGCCCTTTCCTGATCAGACTGATACTCGAAATACAAACTCACTGCTCACACAGCTTCTTTTGGATAAATGAATAACTATCTGGAACAATTAAATTGGTGAGCGATGCACAGATAAAAATTCAAATTCTGGAGTAGGTTACTACTTGCCTACACAATGGAATTATACACGTGGTAGCATCTTGTTGTAACAATATCAAAAATAAAATGCCACTTATACAACTCCTAAACAACTTCTACAACAACTTGCAAAACAGATTTGTTCTCTATCTATCTTTGGTTCGAGCAGTTCTCCTTAGAAGCTACCAAACAAATGACCTAACTACTTGGAATGTTGTGCAACAGGTATAACCTCGTTGGAACCTTGCTTTGGAGTGTACTCACTTTAGATTTTAGAACACTGTTGTTATAGACCACGTGTCTGACATGTAGCTCAGCAAAGTGGTTACCCTGCGCAGAAAATTGGTTGTTTTGGACAACTCAACAACTACCTTGCACAACATAATTGTCATTGCACAACAAATCAGGCATCTTGTGTAGCAAAGCTAACTATCTTGGCAGCAAAACAAACTATCATAGCTGAATCTGTCTTGTGCAGCATGTTGATTGTTTTGAAATTTTAAAAGCACACAAAAGCAATTGTACAAAACAACTTAAGCAAACTATTTCTAAATCATTAGTCCATTCTACCTTATTCTAATTAAAAAGCAATCAATTCATCTATAATAATCATAATATAGAGCAGAATTCACTTCATAGATATACTTACAGAATGAGGTTTGTTCAGCTACTTTTCAGATTCAAAAAGCATGTTTTAGGGACGCAAAAGGGATGTACATCAGTATTCATTTCTAGGGCTCATCATCACACCCAACTAAAGATATTGCATGTCCTTGTTCAATCTTGATTTCTCTATCTTGGATGGTGAGCCATGTTAGATAGGAAAATCGCCCTGAAGTCATACGGTTTTGTATAGGGCTCCTTTGTCATATGGCAATAACCCTAACTTTCTGCAATATCAGCCAAATTTTTTCTATGCTTCTGGGTTCACTGGAATCTTCCTAGTCCAATCAAGGATAGGATACCATAGTAATAGAAAATGAAACTTCAATCCTATCCACTAATGTTCTTGATAATATGCAGCATCCTTATACAGTTCAACCCTTGCCATTGCAGCCAAGAATTTTTTTACAGAAATTGGTTCTTTCTTTTTCAACAATGTAGGGAGCTCAATCCACCTCAATTGGCAACACATAAAAGCTTCTCTTTCTATTTCTATTATCAATGCCTCTATATCTTCAAATAGACAACTGCCACTAATGCAATGCCTTGCTCCTTATTTGAGCTTTTTCATTAATTCATACAATGACTGTATTACCTCATTTGGTCTCGAAAACTTAGCTTTGACCATGAATAGTGCATTAGCTTCTTCAATGGAATAGGCAGCTAGTTGCCTACTTCTTCCCATCTCAATGAGAGGGCTCTTGAGATTTTAAAATATTGAGAGTAGAGATATATGCTTGAAAGAGGAAGAAAGTAGGAATTGGTAAGAGAAGGAATAGGAGTTTAGAACAATTGAAGAAGTTGTTAGATGAAGGTCCAATATGTCCAAACATAGCAGGGTTGGATGATGGAACAAAAGAAGCGAAAGGTCATCTCTTACCTCTAGAAGAGATGAGTGTGATGGAAACTTTGTCAGATAAACCTAAGGAGAAGGAAGGACGTGTCCAGCTTGTTGAAGAAAACATCCTCATGATGGAAGATGTGATGATGCAAGTTGTTGATCTAGATGAAGAAGAGGTAGTGGAAATGTGTCCTTTGAAGGACATGGAGGTGGAGTTAGAGAAAATTGATGCTTGTGAGGAAGTGGTAGTAAAGCAAGTGAATACATATGAGAAGTACCCTAAGATGGTACAAGGAGTACTTTTAAACATAGGACCTTAGATGCTTATGGATGAAGGAAAATGAAATCTTAACAAAGGGAAGAGAACCTAAGAGAGTTGGTGAGGTGGAGAAAGAAGCCTTGAGTGGGGATAGGAGAGACTTTTGGTGGAGGACAGATAGTGGTGGGCTAAACACACAAATGAGAGAGAGAGAGAGAGAGAGAGAGATTAGAGAAGGAGGTCGAATTATGGTGGACAAAGATCCAAAAGGAGTATGAGAGTGAACAACCAAACTTGGCAAAGGATAGAAATGGCCCAGCCAAAAGCTAGACAAGGCGAAGGAAGATGTTTCTTCTAATGCACCTAAATTTAGTGACGAAGAATGTTGAATTTTGCATGTATTCCCAAAGGAGGATTCATCATTCTACCACTAGGCTCTATTTCGTGAGCACTATGCTCACAAAAAATTCTTACCCAACATGTATAATGCAAAACCATCTGGGTCCACAAGCAATCATGCATCACCAAAAACAAAATAGAAGACGGCTGAGAATATTTTGGTTTTTGCATGTGGGTTTTTTAAGAAATAGCATTAATAAATCAATCAAAAAGGTCAAAAGATCATTCCAATTGACTTCAACATCAATCTATTTCACTTCAACAATAATTTGTTGCATCTTCAATAGCAACTTGCTTTAACTTTAGCAGCAACTCGAACAACTTTGATAGCAAAAATGATAGATGGAAAAGGAAAAACATGATGGTGTTGCCATAAAGGACATTTGGCATTGTCTTTAGTCAAGATTGACTTATTTTTTGTCTCCAACCTAGTATTATGCAATGCACAATTTCCTAGTTGCAACTATTCTTGTTGGTATCCTCGAACATTTGGCATGCAGAAAAGCAAGACGTTTGAGGCAAAGGAGTGTGATGCTAATAGACTTGCTCCTTTTGGCAATCATTTTTCTTCATAAAGGGGCAATGTATTTTATTTTCCCTTTTTGGGTGGTGCTAGGGCCTCATCCAATTGCCATTTGGCAATTTCTCTTTCTTCTTCGCCACAATTGTTCACCTTCTATGGAGTGGTGACTATTCATATTTGTGTGGACGAGCATTTTGCTAGTGGTGTTGTCTACTAGTGATTGTGAAGGTTGTTGGAGTTCCTAACTGACAATGAAAACAGTTGGGGCAATTATTCTGGCGATTCCAAAAAGAAAATAAAATTATTGATCTCCTTGTGTAGGGGTAGCGAGAGAGAGAGGGTCAATGAGAGAGAGGTGCAATGATAGAGGGATACAGACCAAGGAGAGGCTAATCGCAAAGAGAGTTGGTTGTAGGATCTAGAAGAGGCCCTCAAAACATTCGCTCAAGAAAGAGAAAGAGAGAGGGTAAATAGAAGACCCAAATTGAGGAGGTTTCATCCTTCCCATGTGGTAAACTATCATTTAACAATTTCAATGTGCGTATTTAGACAATTTTCAACCTATTTATAGGCCTTTCAAGGAAAATTTTATTAATTTAATGCAAGTAGAATCGGTTTTTCTTTTATTTGGTATATGTCTTGACTCTTTACTATTGAATGTTTTAGCCTTTAGGGATGCAAAAAGGATGTACATTGTTACACCCCGATTGTATAGCTACTACGTGTTAGTACTGCATAGGGTTAAATGATTGTAAAGAGAATTCAATGAATGAATAAAATATGTTGTACCTTGTTATCAATATGAGTGTTTTCACATTTAATGATTGTCTCATTTAATGTTGCTACAATTGATGTTATTCATGGTGAAATATTGCATAAGGAGGTTAATGAATCATGTTATTCTAACTTGAGATGTTTATGTATACTGCTAATGTTATGAACATGTGACTGCAGTGAGTTTATGTCAGTGGATGCAGGTATGTGAACCATTCCTTCAAATGGAGGGGAAATATCACTTGGGAGAGGAGCTTGGTCATTTAACCGGTAAAGTGAACTATCTAAGCATACACACACATCACTTTAGATTGAGTGAACTAAGTCAGTTAGGTTGGTTCTAGATAAGTCATCCGTAGCTCATATATTGGCATTAGGAGTCTTGTCTACTTCTTTACGCTTTTATGAGGAATGTTTATCTGTATATTTGTTTTGTTGTATTACGATCATTATGATGGTAACGTGAATGAATGTAAGTGGAATAGGGAGTGGACATATATACATATATATAATATATACACGTATCCATATGTATTTACATATCGATACAAGCGTATGATTGGCAGATGGATATGCTCATACGGATGCATCGATATGGTATACCTACACATACATGTACATTGGGGTATATATAGGTATATACATGTATATATGCACACAACCTATTATATGTGGATATTAATAATAATATATTATTATTGCTTGACAATTTACATATACATATATATGTATATATATACATATCGGATATGCTGACTGGCTTACAATACGTTTACAATGTGATATATATATATATATAATATTTAAATCTCATTGATGGAAATCAAATTATTTTCTACATTGATTCAATATTAAACTTCAACTATGGAAATCAGGTTAAATTATACCCACCCGATTATTAATCATCAACCATGGGAATCAAATGAATCGAAATATTATCTTTGGAAAAGGGAAATCAAAATACGTCATTCTTCAATATGATGGAAATCGAAATATTTCATGTACTATCTTTTGAACTTTGAAATAAAAAGAAATTAACGGCTAAGGAAATCGCGCGCCCAGTTCATACGCGCAGAACACAAAGGCGACGACCAAGTCGCTGGAAAATGCAACGCAGCCTGTAAGTCTGTCGATTGAGCCAAAATAATAGGCTATGTGGACATTAAACATCAATGGACTTTTTCACTATGCATATTCTACCCGCTAGATTATGAAATTGGCGCCATATCTGGAAATGAAACTTGTAGGTGTTGATTCTATATAATTTACCATGTACAATGGAATTGGTCTCCGTTCTGCTGTCAATCATTGGAAGTCGACTCACCTCATTGAAACTGAGTAAGGGATTGGAATTACGCCACATACTAAGTTGAATTATTCAAATTACAGTGTTGGAAAGATACATGCTTTTTAGAAGGAATACGATGGGGGCTGGGGCTTTATATATAGCTGCCCAATTCTTCATTTTTCACTTATCTTTGGAGAACTTATCATTGTGCAGTATTCACTCATTTTTTTCTGTAGCATACACTTATCTTTTTGGAGAGCAATCATTCTGATTATGATTGAGAAATCATCATTTTTCTAAGACGTATTATTTTGAGAACTAAGTCAATTCATTATTTCCATACTTCATTATTGAATTACCAGAGCTTCATATTTTTAATTATCTGCAACCATTACCAGTCTGATTATCCATTTCTGAGTGCTTAATTCTGAGTGAGAAAGGTAGTAATTTGTGAGGGATTTGCCAGTTGTTTGGAAGTGTTGTGAGAATAGGCTGCGACATCATCATCTGGGGAAAAGCTAAATACAGGCATGAGATATTCTTCTACTATCAATTTCAATAGTAATTCTTAAAATATTTCTGGAATTTGTGTTTACTGTCTGTGCATAGATAGGGAATTGCTTCATGAACTGTACTTTTGTTGTGTATAGAAAGTGAGTTGTTCTATGAACTGTATATCTGTTTGCACCTAGGAAGTAAATTGTTTAAAGGATAAAGGATGCATACTTGTTGTGTTTTGCATTATTTGTATGATCTCCATATAAGGAGAATACGGTTGCAGTAGTTACTACTAGGACTGAAATGAAGGCATGAGTCAAGTAAATTCCATCAGCTTAAGTTATTAGGTTAACTTAGATGAGCTTGAGTTACTCCTAGGATAAAGATTTCCAATAGGAGGGATTGTGTGAATTACTTGTTGGGTTGAATCATTTCTAGTAGTTAGTATGTTGTAGGTTAGTCTGGGGTGACTGACTATCCATTGAAGGACATAAACTATGCGTAGTTTAAGATAGCCCTAAGTCAAATCAACCCTAAATAGTGAATGTGATAGATGACCCTCAATAGAAATACTATATGAAACACTTTGGCCAAAGTAGTGTAATGTACCTACATCCACTTAGATTGTGTGATGATTACACTGTCACTTCACCGTAGTCCATTGTTGCATACTAGATCGAGATTGTGGGATTACAAGGTTCTAGTTATGTAGGACATAGCACTATGCTTAGTTGGTTAACAATATCGGTTACTCTGCCAATCTTTTCGTCTAAGGGAGGGCCATCTATTGAATAATAGATGTGTGGGGGACCGCATTATAAGTCCGTGGTTGGCGGAAAAGCGCCCGAGTGATGTTTCTCCTCCACAGCAAGCTATTGAAGTACCAAGATTTGAAAGGGAAGATCCTGGACCGTATTACTACTATTTGTTCAAAAGCTCATTGAGCTATGTTTGTACTTGTATGTCTTCTTACTCTGATGTTTACTTGGAAAGGAAAAGTTATTTTGTTGTAATGAATTGTATTATGTTGAAATGTTTTCAATTAAAATAAAAGAAATTTTTTTTTACAATGGCTATTTACTCGTTATCTTTAATTGTCTGATGTAAAATTAAGAATTTTTTTTTTCACGCAAGGGTTAGTACGTTACATGTGGTATCAGAGCTACCAGGTTTAACTCTGGAACCTATAAGCTCGTAAATTTTCCTTTCCAACATTATCGAATGTTGTGAAAAATTCTTGTGTCAGGATGGTGCGCATCAGATTAATGGCTCGAAAGTCTGTAATCAGAAATGAACATTACCTGAAAGCCAAGAAGGAAAAGGAAGCCATTGTTAGAACCATTGAAGGAACCAACTATGATAATGCTATCTGATTGAGTGATACCGAAACCTTTAGTCATGCACTTTCTCGAATCAACATTGAGAAGAGGAAGATGAGAACGGAGGCAATGTACAATTACCTGCCAACTATCTCACCTGAAAAGTCATAATCATTACCACTATCCAGGGACATGCCTTCTGAAGAAAGTTCAAGTCCTGCATTTATCTTTAGGGATCCTAGAGTTCAACCATTGGCTTAAGTGATAACAATTTCTTTGAGTAAAGAGTCTGAAGGTTATACACCAAGGACACCACCAGTTGAGAAATGGTCTCATGAACAAATGTCTGCGAAAAATGTAGACTACATTATTGATGAACACCATATTGACATTGCTTCACGCAATTATGTATCAGACAATAAATCCGAAGGATATTACCCTTTTTGGGATAGATATGAACATATGAGAGATGAACGGAAAGAAAGAGAACAATTTTCTCAGTCTGTAGGTTAAACTCCCTTAAGTTATGTGTTTGAGAGTGAATCAGAAGGATGCTCTCCCCTTGACTATCTAAATAGTCGATCAATGTAATTGAAAGGATATTGAATCATCATATTATGAATAAAACTATGTATTTATCAAAAGAAATATATACTTGATCTATTATGAAAAAATTGTGTTCATGTGAATGTGTTTATCTTTATAAATATACTTTACATAGGAGTTAATTGATAGTAAAATTAACATGAATAAAACATTTAGGTTAAATCAATTATATAATCATGGTGAGAACATCTGAAAAAATGTGAACTATTCCTGGAACTAGTCAAGATGGTGAACAAGGAGCTACTAGAGTCGAAGCAAGGCTTGATCAGATTTTAGCAAGGCTAACTAATCTTGAAAGAGCGAAAGTTGTGGGGGGACCAGAAGTTGAAATACCTGTCACTAATTTAGAAGGAGAAAGTTCATCACATGGGCAAGGTGAAAACCGAAACCATGATAAAGAGAAATCACCCACACCATCCATCGAGAAGAAAAAGAAGATTGTATCCATTGAACTATCGAGGGATATGAAGAAAATATTCCCACCAAAGTTTGATGGAAGCGCTGGAGGAGATGAAGCCGAAGTCTGGCTTGTACAAATGGAAAAATACTTTGAGATAAGAAATTATGATGAAGTAACCAAGGCAGCGTGGGGTGCATATCAATTAGTAGGCGAAGCCTCTAACTAGTGGATGAACAAAAAGCTGGAGTTAAACATAAGTTCATGCAAACTAACTTGGAATGAGTTTGTGGAAATTTTCCAAAAAAGGTGGTTGCCCTAGCTCTTTTATGATCAGAAACTAACGGATTTCCAAGAATTAAAGCAAGGAACCATGTTAATGCATGAATACTGGGAGAAGTTCACTCAACTTCTTCACTATGTTCCTATATATCACAAAGATGAACGTTTTTGTATCAGGAAATTCATTTTGGGACTTAATAGCAGAATTGGTGGTGAAGTGGATATGCATGGTCCAACCACAATGGACCTTGTATACGAGAAAGCCATCAAGCAAGAACAAAAGTTGAAGATAGATTCTATGCGGCAGGAAAGGAAGGAGCACAAGAAAGATACTGAAGTTTCCAATAAGACAACTCCTAAAAAGGAGGAACC
This sequence comes from Sequoia sempervirens, assembly GCA_007258455.2. Taxonomy (NCBI): domain Eukaryota; kingdom Viridiplantae; phylum Streptophyta; class Pinopsida; order Cupressales; family Cupressaceae; genus Sequoia; species Sequoia sempervirens. The sequence goes on along the minus strand of VDFB02091683.1, from coordinate 48,991 downwards.
TATTTAGAATGTTGTCAAGCCAAAAGGAAAGAGATCTCACTTTAATGGAAAAGAATTCAAAAGAGATCGCAAGAGGAGTAATCCAAATTCTGGTAATACTAGCAGAGTTAGTGAAAGTACTAGTAAGTCTAGAGAAGTCACAGGAAAAAGAGGACCAAGGTCAGGATGTTTTATTTGCAAAGGGGATCATTATGCAAATGAATGTCCCAACAAAAATTTTGGATCCCAACCTCATGACAACTCATTACCTAGTCAACAGGCTATGTTTTAGCAAAGGATACATGCTGCTATAGACGATTGTCAAGCTGATTACCAAGTGACACCAATCGAGACACCAGGTACTTTGTTTGGCTTGCCTATTTCTATTTTAATTGATACTGGTGCTACTAAAAATTTTATTTCACCTAGAATAGCAAATCAATTAACTAGAAAGGCAGGGCACATGGCAATGTCATGGAATGTTGAATATGCAAACAACACAAGAGCAAAGGTGGACCAATGTCTGTTCGAGGCTAGGCTAGAATTACCTAGTTTTGTTACTGAAGTCAACCTTTATGTTGCACCTCTAGGATCATATGATGTTATCCTAGGAACGACTTGGTTATGGAGACATAGAACCATAGTCGATTGTAATGCCAAGACTGTTGAATGTCTAGATGACTATGGTAACCAAGTTAAAATCCAAGGAATACCTAGAGAGGTAAAAGTCCGACAAATTACAACAATGCAACTTATGAAAGCTAAAAAGAAAGGGTGTAAACTCTTTGTTGTAAAGATCGAAGATCTTGGGTATGATAGTGAAAATTTTGATTATCAGAGTCAACAAGAGCTAGAAGATGGGGAAATTGAAGAAAGTGGGAAAACAGATATGGAGAAGTATCCCATTTTGAGGAAATTTTCAGATGTATTTCCTGATGAGTTACCTGGGTTACCGCCAAAAAGAGTGTTTGACTTTTCTATTGATCTAGTTCCCGGATCTGAACCTATATCCAAGGTACCCTATAGGATGACTACTACAGAACTTATGGATCTTAAGGCACAATTGGATGAATTATTGCCAAAAGGACTAATAAGACCAAGTGTTTCACCTCGAGGAGCGCCTGTTATATTTGTCAAGAAGAAAGATGGAACATTAAGATTGTGCATTGATTATAGTATGCTCAACAAAGCTACGGTTAAGAATAAGTATCCACTACCACGCATTGATGATCTTTTTGATCAGATGAGAGGAGTAGTTGTATTTTTAAAGAGAGATTTGAGATTTGGATATCATCAGCTAAGAGTTAAAGATGAAGATATCTTTAAAACTGCTTTCAGAACTCGATATGGGCGCTATGAGTTCACTATTTTACCATTTGGGTTAACAAATGCACCAGCAACGTTCATGAATCTTATCAATAGTGGGTTTAGAGATTATCTGGAGAAGTTTGTATTAGTATTTCTAGACAACATTCTGATATATTCTAGAAATGAGGAAGAACATTGCAAACATCTTGAAATGGCTCTACAATGGTTAAGAGAGCATAAATTGTATGGAAAACTATCCAAGTGTACGTTCTTCCAAAAGAAGGTACATTACTTGGGCCATGTTATTTCAGCAAAAGGAATAGCAGTAGATCCAACAAAGATTAAGGTAGTTGTTCAGTGGCCTATACCCAAAAACGTGTCAGAAGTGAGAAGTTTTATGGGATTGGCAGGATACTAAAGAAAATTTGTGGCAAATTTTTCTAAGATTGCTTTTCCTATAACTTCTTTGCAGAAGAAAGGAAAAAGGTTTGAATGGAATAAGAAGTGTCAAAAAGCATTTGACCTAGTCAAAGAGAAGTTAACTACCGCACCTATCCTTAAAGTACCTGATCTTGAGGGGAGTTTCACGATTATCACCAATGCATGTGGAGAAGGATTAGGTGGTGTATTGATGCAAGATGGAAAAGTGATTGCATATGAATCTAGGAAGCTTAAGCCATATGAAATGAATTATGCTTCGCATGATTTAGAGTTGGCAGTTGTAGTTCATGCTTTGCAAATTTGGAGACATTATTTGTTGGAAAATCCCTTTGAGCTAAAAACTAACCATAATGGGTTGAAGTATCTTTTTACTCAGCCAAATCTGAATGCCAAACAGAGAAGATGGTTGGAGTTGATAGCTGACTATGATTTTAATATTAGTTAAATCAAGGAAAAGAAAATCGGGTTGCTGATGCACTAAATCGAAGACGTCACATTGCTTCAATAGTAGCAATTCATACCGATTTCAAAGAGCAAGTACTCCAGAAATACAAAGATGATCAATACTACTTGCAAGTTAAGCAAGCACTAAAAGAAAATCCACAAGATCCTAGATATGAAGATTTTCAATTTGAACCTAGTGGATTACTTAGGTACAAAGGCAAAATGTATGTACTTGATGTCAAAGAGTTAAGGAATCTTGTGTGGAAGAAAATTCACGAAACACCATATTTCGGTCATCCAGGAGTAACAAAAATGATGGCTGATGTAAAACCATTATATTTCTGGAAAGGAATGAAAGGAGACACCGCTAGTCTTGAGTGTCAAAAGGTGAAAGCCGAGCATCATCATCCTGCGGGTCTGTTATACCCACATGACATACCAAAATGGAAGTGGCAAGTTATAAGTATGGATTTTGTACAAGGACTGCTAATGTCTAGGAACAAGCACAATGCCATACTGGTGGTAGTAGAAAAGTTGACAAAAGCGGCACACTTTATACCGGGGAATTTAACTGATGGAGCGCCAGTCATAGCAAGAAAGTTTGCACAAGAAGTGTTTAGGTTGCATGGTATTCCTGAAAAGATTATTTTTGATAGGGATGCAAGAATCACTTCTAGGTTTTGGCAAACCTTGTCTGCTGCACTTGGGACTCAATTAAATATTAGCTTAGCATATCATCTGGAGACGGATGGGCAAACAGAAAGGGTGAATCAAGTGTTAGAGGACCTACTTCGAGTGTATTGCATAGATCAGCAATATAAGTGAGAAGACTATTTACCCTTGGTCTAATTTGCTTACAATAACTCATATCATTCTACTATAAGAATGGCTCCTTTTGAAGCTTTGTATGGTCGAAAGTGTCGAACTCCTATAAGTTGGGATAAACTTGGGGATCGAATAAGTCTTGGACCGCAGATGTTAGCAGAAATGGATGAACAAGTGAAGGTTATTAAGCAAAGGTTAGCAGAAGCTAACAGTCGACAAAAAAGCTATGCAAATGCCAAGAGAGTGCCCCGTAATTTTGTTATAGGTGACAAAGTACTTTTGAGAGTTAAGCCTCATAAGAGTTCCATCAAGTTTGCAAAATCTTCTAAGTTAGCTCCACGTTATGTTGGACCCTTTGAAGTTCTTGAGGAAGTAAACCCTATAGCCTATCGAATCACTTTGCCACCAACTCTTGCCAAAATGCATAATGTCTTCCATGTGTCCTAGCTTAAAAAGTATATACCAGGAGATAGTCATGTAATTGATTGGACTACTTTACAGGTAAAGGATCCCGAAGTAGTAACTCTCTAGCCCGTAAAGGTGTTGGAAATACGTAAGCTTCACTTAAATAATAGGAATGTCTCTCAGTGCAAAGTCCAGTGGGATCAGTACACGGAGGACACGGCAACTTGGGAGGATTACGTGGAAATTCGGCAGAAGTTTCTAGACATTCTCAAAGCTTCTAAGAATGGAGAATAAATATAGAATTAGACTTTTATGTTTCGAATAATACCTTAGGTCATTGAGGACGATGATTCATAAGGGGGGGAGTATGTTACACCTCGATTGTATAGCTACCACGTATTAATACTGCATAGGGTTAAATGATTGTAAAGAAAATTTTGTGAATGAATAAAATATGCTGTACCTTGTTATCAATATGAGTGTTTTCACATTTAATGATTGTCTCATTTAATGTTGCTTCAATTGATGTTATTCATGGTGAAATATTGCATAAGGAGGTTAATGAATCATGTTATTCTAACTTGAGATGTTTATGTATACTGCTAATGTTATGAACATGTGACTACAGTGAGTTTATGTCAGTGGATGCAGGTATGTGAACCATTCCTCCAGACAGAGGGGAAATATCACTCCGAAGAGGAGCTTGGTCGTTTAACCAGTAAAGTGAACTATCTGAGCATACACACATCACTTTAGATTGAGTGAACTGAGTCAGTTAGGTTGGTTCTAGATAAGTCATCCGTAGCTCGTATATTGGCATTAGGAGTCTTGTCTACTTCTTTATGCTTTTATGAGTGATCTTTATCTGTATATCAGTTTTGTTGTATTACGACCATTATGATGGTAATGTGAATGAATGTAAGTGAATAGGGAGTGGACATATATACATATATATAGTATATACACGTATCCATATGTATTTACATATCAATACAGGCGTATGATTGGCAAATGGATATGCTCATACAGATGCATCGATATGGTATACCTACACATACATGTACATTGGGGTATATACAGGTATATACATTGTAATGTCCCCAATTTTGCGAGCATCAGAGTTCCAGGGATTTAGCCTATTCCTAACCCTCGTAGGCTAATATGTCTAGTTAGAGGGTCTCTTTTGGCGGTGATTAGAGGAATTTCTCCTTCAGCGTCTTGTGTGGGTTCAAGCTTAGCATTTAGTTGACTCAGTTTCACATACTTACTATTTATAGTAAGTTAGCCGGCAAGCAATTCTATTTATAGCAAGGCACCTAGAGTTCACAGGTTGGCAGTGCCGATTCCCAAATTCAGTTGAGTTGGTGAAATAAGGAGTTTTGCCTAAGTTATAACGTTTAATTATTATTAAAGGTGACTTTAATAATAATTAATATTTTAATATTATATTATAATATTATATTTGCACTTTATAACTTGAGGGTCCATTCATCATTAAAAAGGGGGCCATTTTAATTAATTACTTGGGCGCCAATTTCAAGGACATATTTTAATATTCCAAGGTGCAAATATTATATTATTTTAAAATGATTTAAAAGGCAAATTGGAGGGAATTGGCCTATTATCTTTAAATCCCACATTGGTGAGAAAAGTGTATGAGTTCCTCCAGGAAAAGTATAAAAGAATCTTAAGGGGCTCATTTGGAAATATTCATAATTGATTATTTGATATTTGTTTGATAATTTCTCATTGGCGTTTGGGGAAGGGAGCCCAAGGGTTTCTGCCAGCGTATCGGCTTTGGAGAACGGAAACTCTCCATTGTATCAGCATTATGAGGTTGTGGAATATCAGCTGAAGGTGCTCACTGTTGGCTTCATCCAGAAGTCAAGTCTATGCTTCATCAGATTTATTGCTTCAGATCTACAGGGGATTGTATTTCCGGGTATGCACATATCTGTAAAAGCTTTGAAAGAAAATCAATAAATTAATTGCATTGCTGCAGTAGGGTTTATGTTTACATTTCTTGTATTTGATTTCTTGACTGACAATCTATGAGAAAATACGAAAGAATTACAAACCCTTATCATTTAGCATAAAAAAATAGTAGAGACAGGTAGGTCTCCTACATACATGTATATATGCACACAAACTATTATATGTGGATATTAATAATATTATATTATTATTGCCTGACAATTTACATATACATCATATATATGTATATATATACATATCGGATATGTTGACTAGCTTACGATATATTTATAAAACACATCGTATATAGTCCTAATTCAAATCAACCCTAAATAGTGTATGTGATAGATGACCCTCAATAGAAATATTGTATAAAATACTTTGGCCAAATTAGTGTAATATACCTGCATCCACTTAGACTGTGCGATGATTACACTGTCAATTCATCGTAGTCCATTGTTGCATACTAGATCGAGATTGTGGGATTACAAGGTTCTAGTTATGTAGGACACAACACAATGCTCAGTTGGTTAACAGTATCGGTTACTCTACCAATCTCTTCGTTGAAGGGAGGGCCAATTATTGAATAATATATGTACGGGGGACCGCATTATAAGTTCCTGGTTGGCAGAAAAGTGCCCGAGTGATGTTTCTCCTCCACAATAGGCTACTGAAGTACCAAGATTTGAAAGGGAAGATCTTGGACTATCTTACTACTATTTGTTCAAAAGCTCATTGAGCTATGTTTGTACTTGTATGTCTTCATACTCTGATGTTTACTTGGAAAGGAAAAGTTATTTTGTTGTAATGAATTGTATTATGTTGAAATGTTTGCAATTAAAATAAAAGAAAAATGTTGTTACAATAGCTATTTACTCGTTATCTTTAATTGTCTGATGTAAAATTAAGAAATTTTTATTTCACGCAAGGGTTAGGACGTTACATGCATCACTATACATTTTCAAGGTTCATCAAGTGGGCATCTCGATAAATGTCCCTAGAGTGGAGAGATGTCTCAAGGACATCTCCTTGACTTTATAGAGATTGGGGACAAGGAGAGGAGGTTTTCTCCTCATCCACCTATTTCCAAGACATCTCTAGAAGGTGTAAAGTTGAAAAATCTATAGGAGGGTACATCACTTTAAGCCTAGCCCTTCAATTTCTTGGGTATGAGAACCTCACGTTTAATTTTTCAAGGATATATAAATTTTCTATGATAAATTGAAGTTGTAGTTCATAGCAAAGCAAGCATGAAGCACAAACCATTGAAATTGAATATGAGAGAGCAAAAGAAGTGTGTATCTTTGGGGATTCCAATGGAGGGCACCCTTAAAAGTCATATAGTAGTGGACCAGTGGTTGTGCTTGTTGCCTCAAATTCAAATAAATCTAATGTTGAAGAGAATGCCAACAGAGCATATTGAAATTAGGATGTGGCCAATAAGCAATTAATTTCAAAACTTACAAGAGGCAAGCCATCCAACTTACAATCAAAGATAAATATCCAGATATGATCAATACAACCAATAGATAATAAGCAGATCTGATCAATGCCAAACTAGAAAATAACAAGTGCATCTAATCAATGCCAAATGGGTAGATTACTACAAGACCGCTCTATGTCAAACTAGTAGATAACAAGTGGATCTTAGATCAACGCCAAATTGACTGATAATGATGTGCAATTTAAAATGGACCTAGTGGTAAACCATCCAAAGCCTTCTCACAACATCAAAAGCTACCTCTAACTGTCAACAAACCATCTAGTTTTACAAAGATTTATTATGATATATTGTAATGTCCCCTTTTTAGCTAGCATCAAAGTTTGATGGATTAACCTATCAACGGGTCCTCGTAAGCTAATGTGGGTGTATGAGGGCCTTGTTTTGAGAGTTTTCCTCTTCAGATTCTAGTGATATTCAAGGTTTGCCTTCTGGAGGTGTTACAAGCTCCATTTATGCACACTTATTATTTTTAGTAAGTCTCCTAGGCATTGGTGTCCAACCTTACTATTTATAGTAAGGCATCCAAATGAGCAATTTGAGCAGTGGGCTTCCCCATGGCATTAACAGAATTCATCGGTGTTGAGTGTTGATTATTTATGGAGTAATGATATTTTAATTATTATTAAAGTGATTACTTTAATAATAATTAAATAAATTAAGTGGATATCACTAATGAGTTTAATGAGTTTATTAAAGTGATTACTTTAATAATAATTAAATAAATTAAGTGGATATCATTAATTATTATAACATAAGGTCGTTATTTTAAAGGCATGAACTGGACACCATATGAGAGTTATATTATTTGCCAACAAAAGCAAATGTGCTTTTTAATATTTAATGATTCAATGAGCTTGCAAAATCGTGCTTTTTGAGGGAAGTATATAAAGCTTCAACAAAAGCACATTATTCATTCATACTTTATCAATTTTTAAGAGCTTTTGTTGTGAAGGGAAAAACCAGGGTTTCTGGAAGAAGATCAATCTTTGAGAATGAAAACTCTCAGATTTTGGCATTCTACAGGTGTGAAATACCACCCAAAGTTTGCTCATCAGGTGGCTGCACACAGGAGTCATATTTGTGCTTATTTGGAAATGGATTATTCAGATTTTCAAAAGTTATAAGGTGCATATCAGAAATCAACTGAAGTATTGGTTGCAGATTTGCCTATAAATCATTATTACCTAGCAATTGATAGAGGTCATACCATTATATCAGCCAGTCATATAGCATTCAAGTTAGGTCGTACATCTCTTAGACATGGCGTGAGATCTCTAGGCTGAATCGCTAGGGCTATAACTCTTCATCATTGTGGGCGTCTAGCTTTCTGCAATCAAACTACAACAATATAAAGGTGGAGAAGTCACTTATCTGTGACAGGCATTCAGGAATAAGGAGGTTGTTGTTGTTGATCAAATCATTTCAGAATATTTCAGATTTGCAATTATTCTCCTTTGGCCTCCAGGTATGATCATAATGTAAATGCAAAGTAATAATAAATCTGATTTGATATCTTTCAATATTTGTTTCTAGTAATTGCTTTATTCTACAACTGTTTATATATTTTATGCATTACCTGGCAAACTCTTCAAAAAATTCAAAATCACAGAAAAACAATAAAACCAAAACACAAACAAACAAGTAGAAATTCGGAATTAAATATCCAACTAGGGGTGGGATATTTCAGTGGTATCAGAGCAATTTTCCTACCATCCTGTGTTGAAAAAATTACATGAGTAAAAAGAACATTCAGTATACCAAAGGAGCAACTATGTGAGAACCACCTCCAGTGCTAGAAGGTGAAACAGTTTCAGGTATTCTAGCTATTCACAATATTGATAGTGACAGTGACACAAAGAGTATTACAAATGCCATGGCTGAAAGGGAGAAGAGATGTGCAGATTCAATTAGTCTTGACTCTAGAGCCACAAGGCAATTTGAGAATATGATGGATATGATGTCTCAGCTCTTGAGCACAATGAGGTAGTTTACCCCACCTCAGCACACAGGTAATCCTAGTGAGACTAGTGGTACTTAGGGAGTTGGACAGCGTGATGTGGCAGTTGCTCGGTCTACTACTTCTACTAGTTCAGTTCTCAGACCTATGCAGCCTACCCTCACTCCTAGGGAGGTGCCACATGCTCCACAGGTTCAGGTGTCGGAACCACAGGTACTCACGGCTGATGATATCAAACTCCATTACGCTAAATACATGACCCTACCAGCAAAAATCAGGCAGTTGTTGACCCTCGATTAGTTTTTGAATCAAAAGAGGCCTAGAGTTGGTGGTGCAGTTAGGACAGAGCACAGGCCATCACAGGCACTACAGGGTACACGTGATTTGCAGCAGGCTGTGAGCAAGGTTACCTTGCCACATTTTGATGGTAGCAACATATGCACTGCAAGGTCTTAGGTCCAGAAAGTGGACAATTATTTGTCTTTGAGACCTATGCCAGAGGAGGATGTGATTAAGTTTGCTACACTGCACCTAGATGGTCTAGTGCATGAGTGGTGGTATCATGGCATAGTGACACTCCAGCATAATCTTATTACCACCTATGATGAGTTTACAAATAAACTGTAGTGTTCCACCACTCTACTGATTTGTTTTCACTGAGTTCGTAGGTCTGGTTTTTTTTGTTTGGGTTTGTATTCCATCTTTTGTGTTTGAGTTTGCTTGCTAATAATGCTAAATAAGTACTAAAGAGCATGTACATGAAGCAGAAACTTCTAACAAACTAATCTACTGAGATACATTGAGTAAAATGATCATTTTGGAAGCCAAATATGATTTCTTCATTACATAATAAGATGCATACAACATATAGCTTACATCAGATTTAAAGCTAAATATATCATGTACTAAACTTTAACTTACAGCCATATAACTCTGTGAATATGAAATATACCGAGCCAAATTTTTTTTGTTTTTCAATGATTCAGATTACAAATTACAAACATGCACCCGTTAAGGTTAGATAGATAAACCGAAACGTGCAAGAAAGTAACCCTAACCAGAATGGCACCGCTGAGGGTGAGCATTGGTCAGAGGGTCTTCTAATCTATTTGCAGAAAGGAACTCAACGTCAAGTATGTGCTACCCAATCCGATGCGGAGTGAGGGGCGACCATATGACGGAGTAAATACAGAACTGCTGCTTGAAAGAAAATGCTGAAAGCTAAAGACTCTCAACACCCAGGATGTGCTTTCTAACCCAGAATGGGATAGTAGCGACCATAGGGCGGAGATGGATTACATTCAATTATCAAAATGCTGAAAGAGAGAACATTACAATCTGACTGAGCAAGAATCTATGATCGACAGTACTACTGCCAATATACAATTTGAAAGAGGGTAACTTGCTATCACTACAATTCAATATATAATGAGTGTTTTGCAACAATAGTAAAGAATCCTTTTGCTGATAAAAGAAACTCAAATGAAGAGGTTGTAAAACAGATCCAACCTCGTTCCTAGCTTGGCCAATGTTCAAGGAATTCTCCACCACGCGATTGTAGAGTTCTCTTCACTGTGCAATGTAGACTTGGCTGCTTTCTTCAAACTGTGTAATCAGATCCTGCACTTTTCATTGAATAACCAGCAACATAGATATATCTCGAAATGCTCAAAACTCTTTCCAAACACACTCAATTAACCTCACACTAAATGCAAAACCCAAGAATGAAGGTGGCGATCAAACTAAACATGCAAAACCAGATCAAAATGCAGACTTTATTTAATTGCACGATTCCCAAGACAGCTGAGATGGTACGGCTTTGCTGAGAGAGGCGACTTTCTCTTAAAAATCAGAATCTGCACTATAAATCCTAAAAATTGGCAAACATTGGCGCCTATCTAATGTGGAGGGAAAGAGACAATACCCATAACCAGATTTTTAGTCTTTTTGGAATTACAATTGAAAAGGTTGATCTGCTGTGCAAAACTACAATCTTGAATATGGCTTAAAATGCAGAAAACAGAAACTAAAGTCTTAACTTGCAACTACAATGCACTAATTCCAATAACACGATACTAGACTAATAATCATCACTAGTCGTTGTCTTACAAACGAGAAGAGATGCCCATACTAGGAGGTCTTCATCCCTCGAAGCAATCCAGAATCAATCCGGCAGCATAACAGTGTATTTTCCAAGATAACCAAAATGATGCACAAGACTCCCTTTTTATAATTTCTGCTTGACTTCACGAAACCCTAGAAACAGCTTTTAGGTCAAAACCTTCATCTTCTCAAGAAGGCGTGCTTTCTCTTCAAGGCATTAATAGTTGATATTTTAATTAAATATCATCTTTTGGAATATGCGCCCCTCAAACCTTTGTTCAGACTTAGGCAAATATTAAATTATTTCTCAATGAGGGCGCCACCCTCAAGGACCCACCTTTTAAACACAACATAAAGTCATTAAGTCTAAGCCAAGGGTCAACGTTTAATTATAATAATTAAAACGTGACTTTTTAATTTAATGACTTAACTTATCCTTTCGCAAAGGCCCTGAAGCAAATACTGATGAAGTCAACTGATCAAACTGGAACCGGAAGTCAACCAACCTGAGCTCACTGGAAAGCTGCCAAAAATAGAATTTACTAAAAATAGTAAATTCCAAAAAGTACTCTGAATGCTGAGACGAGCATACCACTGCGAAGTCCTCTGAAAACCCAGAAGGAATCCGCCATTAAAAACTTCATCTCCGAGCAATGACCTCCTCAAAATTAGGAAACCCTAATTTTAACTTCCGACTAGCCTCCGGGTTCCCAAGGAAAGGCTAACGGTCACTGAAAATGTCAGGCTTGAAAAGGGGACATTACAGTCCGCCCTCCCCAAGATTGCTTGTCCTCAAGCAATCGCAAACTAGGATGCTGCAATATCTCATCACTTTCCCAAGTTGCATCCTCCATAGGCAGGTTCTTCCACTTTACCAAACATTCTCTGATAGTTCTATTCCTCAAAGAACGTTCTCTGACATCAAGTATCTCCTCGGGAATTAGAACCAACTGTCCTTCTTCATCCAACGGTGGCAACTGTGAAGAAGCAACCACATTGTGTCCAAGTGCCTTCTTTGAGGACACATGGAAGGCGTTATGCACTCTGCTATGCTGAAGAGTGGCTAGCTCATAAGCAACAGCTAGCCTTTAAGTGACCTCAAGCGGCCCATAGAAGGCGAGGTTTTCTCGGCTCCACTCTTCTTGAGAGTTGACTGTCTGTAAGGTTGTAAACGGAGATAGACCATATCCCCAACCTCAAAAGAACGCTCAATACGCTTCTGATCAGTATGTAAACTGCTGATTTTGTGCAATCTGCAAATTATCCTTCAAGGATCTCATTATGTCCTGACTATGCTGCAACAAATCCTTGGCTAATGGTGCTTTGCTGTCACCAAACACCAAATCTGCAAAGCTGGGTGCTTCATATCCATAAAGTGCCAAGAAAGGAGACATTTTGATTGACATATGGAAGGTAGAATTGTAACAGTACTCGCCTATATGCAGCCACTTAACCCAAGCTTTCTGCTGTTCTGACACATAGTTTCTCAAGTAGCCTTCTAGCCACTTGTTCACCACTTCTATTTGCCCGTCAGTTTGGGGGTGATAACTCGTGCTTGGGGTGAGCACAGTACCACTCATTCTAAAAATTTCCTGCCAAAAGGTACTTAGGAACTTACTGTCCCTATCACTTACAATATTCTTAGGCAAACCATGAAGTCTAAACACTTCTCGAAAAAACAAATCTGCAACTTGGGCTGCAGAAAAAGTGCTGGTAATGGCAAAGAAATGAGCAAACTTGGTGAGTCTGTCAACTACCACATAAATGCAATCCTTCCCTTGGGCCTTGGGCAACCCAGTGATGAAATCCATTGAAATGCTTTCCCATTTTTGATTGGGAATTGGAAGTGGTTGCAGCAAACCGGCTGGTAAGGTGTGCTCATTTTTATTTGCTTGGCAAACAGGACATTCCTGAATGTAACGTTGAACCTCCTTCTTCAAACCTTTCCAAGAAAACCTTTCTCGGATCTGCCTATAGGTCTTGAAAAACCCTTGGTGACCAGCAACTGGAATGTCATGAAAATTCAAGAGAATCTTCTTCTTGAGCTTAGAATCGGCTACCAGAAAGATTCTACCCTTATACTGAATCAAACCCTCAACCACTTGGTACTTTTCATCATGGAAAGTACCTTCCAGAATGCTGGTTGCAAACTGATTTTTTGCATAATCAGCCAGCAACATGTCTCTCCAGTCTGCAGTGAGCTCACACAATGAGCTAAGATGAGGCCTTCTGGATAGAGCATCGGCCACTACATTATTTTTTCCTTTGACGTATTCAATGTCAAAGTCGTAAGCTTGAAGCTTACTTACCCATTTCTGTTGCCTCTCATTTAAATCCTTCTGGTGCATAAAATGCTTGAGGCTATTGTGGTCTATTTTAACCACGAACTTATTCCCCACCAAGTACTGTCGGAACTTGGCTAATGCATGCATAATGGCAAGCATTTCTTTGTCATAAATTGAATATGACCTTTCCACACCCCTTAATTTCTGGCTTTCAAACACAATAGGGTGTTTGTCTTGCATCAGGATAGCACCAACTCCTTCACCCGATGCATCACACTGCAGCTCGAATGGCTTAGAGAAATCAGGGATAGCCAAAACTGGGCACGAGCTCATGATCTTCTTAAATTTTTCAAACACAACTTGAGCCTTTTCTGACCAAACAAAGGCTCCCTTTTTGGTGAGATCAGTAAGGGGAGCCGCATTTTGAGAATACCCCTTAACAAACCTCCGATAGAAACCACAAAGGCCCAAAAAACCTTTCAACTGAGTCAAACTTTCAGGTGGTGGCCAATCAACCACGGCTTTGATCTTCTCCGGATCCACCTTTACTCCCTCAGCACTGATTATGTGGCCAAGGTATAATAACTCCACCATTCCAAATTCACATTTGGAAGCCTTTGCGAACAAACTCTCAGATTCCATGATACTAAGCACTTCCTCCAAGTGCTTGAGGTGATCTTCCCAAGTCTTGCTGTAGATCAGAATGTCGTCAAAAAATATCAGCACAAACCGCCTTAACTGATTCTGAAACACACGGTTCATGCAAGGCTGAAAGGTGGCCGGTGCATTAGTCAAACCAAATGGCATGACTAAGAATTCGAAGTGGCCATAGTGACATCTGAAAGCTGTCTTTTCCACATCTGATCCCCTCATCCTTATCTGATGGTAACCGGCTCTTAGATCAATCTTTGAGAAGAACTTAGCCCCATGTAGCTCATCAATGAGCTCATCTATTCTGGGAATGGGGTATCTATTCTTGATAGTGCTTTGGTTCAAAGCACGATAGTCCACGCACATGCGCATGGTCCCATCCTTCTTCTTTACAAGAACCACTGCAGAAGCAAAGGGGCTCTTGCTTGGGCGTATGAAACCCATCTCCAAAAGTTCTCGGATATTCTTCTCAATCTCATCCTTTTGCCTCTTCGGATACCGGTAAGGAGTTGTGATCACCGGTTTAGCTCCTTCCTTGAGCTCTATTATGTGTTCTGAACCTCGATCAGGGGGAGGTCCAGGAGGTAGATCAGCAAACACTTTACTCTTTTTGGTGAGTAAAGATTGGATATCAGGAGGATGCTCTACTTTAGTTTCAGCTGGACTCGCTGGAAGAATCATGCACTCAGCAGCCCATTCCACTTGATCATGACGTATCAACTTCGCCATACTCTTGAATGATACAATCCGAGGACCACCATTTGACATACCTCTCAACACCACCTTCTTCCCATCGGATTGAAACTTCAATTCCATAGTTTGCAGATTTAGAGAGATCTCTCCAAGAGATCGCAGCCATTGAATGCCAAGGACAGCATCCGTATCTCCAATACTGACCACATAGAAGTCATCCTTGACTTCGTAATTGCCCAATTGCATTGACATGTTCGGAATCCTCTTGGTGCATGAGATGTGAAACCCATCCGCAACCATAACTCTGAACCCTTCAAAGTCTTCTGTTTGCAATCCTTTCTTGGCCACCACAACTTCGTCTATGAAGTTATGTGTTGCACCAGTGTCAATCAAAGCAACAATACGTTGCCCTTTGATCATTCCCCGAACTTTAAAGGACTCATTCTTTTGGAAGCTCGAAAGCTGAGCCAATGTACCACCACTTTCTTTTTCACCTTCAGACTCTACTGGAGTATTTTCTTCATCGCTGTCCTCAAAGTCAGCTTGCTGATCAGAAAAATCAGAATTGCTTTCATCAGCTGTGTAGAACTCAATTTGATGAATTTTAGCCCCTTTGGGCACACATGATCTTGTGACCATTTTTCCCAACAACGGAAACATAAACCTTTCCTACGGAGTTCATTGATAGTCTCTGGATCCAATCTTGAGCCATGAGGTTTCTGTGGTTTAAACTCCTTATGATGAGGCTTCTGATGAAACTTTTTCCCTCTATCTCCTTTGTGAAAAGCTGGTTTGGAATGGAACTTAGCTTTGGGAGCAGCCCACTCCATGTTTCTAGCTTTTTTCATTGCTTCTTGTAGGGACGGTGGATCAAAAGCTTTGATCCAACCCTTGATTGGTTCCATCAATCCTTCAGTGAATAGGATTACTAACCTTCTCTCTGTGATTCCAGTGACCATAACTGAAAGTCTTTGAAACTCAGCTATGTAGGCATCCACAGTGCCATATTGTCTCAACTGTGCCAACTCCCTAAAGTGCACTTCTGGGTCCTTCTTCTCGAACCTTTCAATGAATCTATTGGAGAATTCATCGTATCTAGTGATAGACCCATGACCTAAGGTGACTAGGCCATGGTACCACCATTCATGCGCTACCCCATCTAGGTGTAGCGTAGCGAATCTAATCGCTTCTTCTTCAGCCATTGGCCTAAGTGCCAAATAGTTGTCTAGTTTTTGTAACCAGGCTCGAGCAGAATTATTATCGCTTCCATCAAAATGGTCAAGCGTAACCTTGTTGAGAGCTTGATTCCAATCTCCTTGTGCTGGGGTTCTTCTTTGATCATAGTTTCTCCCTTGGCCTCTATCCTTCCTTCTATACTCCATGTAATCATTGAAGGACATGTCAACTTTTACTTCATCAGGAAGAGTGTCATACTCTGTTCGGCCTATCCTCACCCTCTCCAAGGATGAAACATTTTCTTCAGGATCAGGCTGTGGGATTGCTGGTGTCAGAAACGTGGGTTTGAATGGTCTAGCAGAAATGTAAGTGTTGCTCACTGCAGGTTGGGCAACATGACCATTGTGTGGATTGGAAGCACTGTGCTCCCCGGTATGCCCTGTATTGTGTTGTGGTATATTGGGACCCAATCTCCCCAACAGGAGAGAAAACATATCCATCATGGCATCCATCTTCTTATCGAGTCCTTGACCCAAATTGGCTGAATTGTCTACACCCTTCCCATTGTCACCTCTGTTGCCAGAACTTCTTTCATTATCCCCCATTTCTGTTTCTTGCGAAGGCTCCCAATTAGCCCTCAAAACCTCGGAAGCTGTGTGACCTTCTGGGGCTTGATGCAACTGTGTCTGAACTGTACCTCTCTTGTATACTCTTGCCAAATACCTCTGTTCTCTGTCACTCATAGAAGGCTGATTTCACAGGATGGCAGGATGATGGCTGAAATATCGGCCAAATTTTTTGTTTTCAATGATTGATTACAAGTAAACATGCGTTAAGGTTGGAATAGATGATATTGAAGCGTGCGAAATAACCCTAACCCGAATGGCACGCGAGGGTGAGCATTAGTCGGGAGGGGTCTAATCTATTTGCGAGAAAGGAACTCAGCGTCAAGTATGTATGCTGTCAGGTCACGGGTGAGGCGACCATATGGCCAGATCTGATGCTGCTTGAAGAAAATCTTTTGGCTAAAGACTCTCAACACCCAGGATGTGCTTTCTAACCCAGAATGGGATAGTAGCGACCATAGGGCGGAGTTGGATTACATTCAATTATCAAAATGCTGAAAGAGAGAACTTTACAATCTGACTGAGCAAGAATCTATGATCAGCCCGATTACCTCATAATATACAATTTGAAGAGGTAACACTATCACTGCAAATTCAATATATAGCTAGTGTTTTAACTTAATATTAAAGAATCCTTTTTCTTCTTGGTCTTAAAGAAACTCAAATGAAAGTTGTAAAACAGATCCAACCTCGTTTCCACAAGCAACCCTTTATTCGAGAATTCTCACCTTGATTATGAGAGTTCTCTTCCTTGTGCAATGTAGACTTGGCTGCTTTCTTCAAACTGTGTAATCAGATCCTGCACTTTTCATTGAATAACCAGCAACATAGATATATCTCGAAATGCTCAAAACTCTTTCCAAACACACTCAATTAACCTCACACTAAATGCAAAACCCAAGAATGAAGGTGGCGATCAAACTAAACATGCAAAACCAGATCAAAATGCAGACTTTATTTAATTGCACGATTCCCAAGACAGCTGAGATGGTACGGCTTTGCTGAGAGAGGCGACTTTCTCTTAAAAATCAGAATCTGCACTATAAATCCTAAAAATTGGCAAACATTGGCGCCTATCTAACGTGGAGGGAAAGAGACAATACCCATAACCAGATTTTTAGTCTTTTTGGAATTACAATTGAAAAGGTTGATCTGCTGTGCAAAACTACAATCTTGAATATGGCTTAAAATGCAGAAAACAGAAACTAAAGTCTTAACTTGCAACTACAATGCACTAATTCCAATAACACGATACTAGACTAATAATCATCACTAGTCGTTGTCTTACAAACGAGAAGAGATGCCCATACTAGGAGGTCTTCATCCCTCGAAGCAATCCAGAATCAATCCGGCAGCATAACAGTGTATTTTCCAAGATAACCAAAATGATGCACAAGACTCCCTTTTTATAATTTCTGCTTGACTTCACGAAACCCTAGAAACAGCTTTTAGGTCAAAACTTTCATCTTCTCAAGAAGGCGTGCTTTCTCTTCAAGGCATTAATAGTTGATATTTTAATTAAATATCATCTTTTGGAATATGCGCCCCTCAAACCTTTGTTCAGACTTAGGCAAATATTAAATTATTTCTCAATGAGGGCGCCACCCTCAAGGACCCACCTTTTAAACACAACATAAAGTCATTAAGTCTAAGCCAAGGGTCAACGTTTAATTATAATAATTAAAACGTGACTTTTTAATTTAATGACTTAACGCTTATCCCTTTTCATACAAAGGCCTGACAAATCTTGATGAGAGTCAGGCAGTCAAGCGGAGCCAGGAAGTCAATAACACAGTTGTGGAAATTGTAAGGGCCGAATTTACTAAAAAATAAGTAAATTCCAAAAGTACTCTGAATGCTGAGACGAGCATACCACTGCGAAGTCCTCTGAAAACCCAGAAGGAATCCGCCATTAAAAACTTCATCTCCGAGCAATGACCTCCTCAAAATTAGGAAACCCTAATTTTAACTTCCGACTAGCCTCCGGGTTCCCAAGGAAAGGCTAACGGTCACTGAAAATGTCAGGCTTGAAAAGGGGACATTACAGAATAGTAACTTGCTACAGTACCAAACCCCAATAAAATGCTCACACCAGCTAAAATACAAACTTCTCCCACCAAAATCCAAAATGGGCAGCTTCCTAGGGCTGGGGCGCCCCCTTTAGGTAAGATGGCAGCCTCTTAGAAGAGGCGTTCCTTTTGTTAGAAGTATTGTCATTGATGTCAAATATCAAAGCAAATTATAAAGACATTGATATATTCAGATTTTTGCTCAGATTTGAAGAAATTGATATATTTAGATTTTCGCTCAGATTTGAAGTTCGGACTAAACAACGCCCAGATCAATTCTAATTATCATCCACAGATAGGAGTCGGTATGATGTTATCAGCTAGGATGAAGATTCCATAAGACAGATTCTCAACCTCTAATCGAGTATATGAGATCGTGGTCTATGAGGAATAAAATATGATGGGTCTCTATTGAAGCTGACGTTGCAAGAAAACTATGATACAATTTGTCGATGGCATTTAAATTACTCAACACAGTAAAATTTGAGGAAGGACCCGCCAATGCAAATTAATGACTAATATGATAGCGGCAGTTTCAAATCTTATCAACAATAATAAAATATTCAAACGTATATCATCAGAAGCTTGTTGCGATCTGGTTATGTGAAGCGTTGGGTAAACATTTGGTCAATATTAAATTAGAGTTTAATGAAGAAGTGGCAGATGCGGGCCCCGAAATTCTAAAAAGACGCGTTTTTTTTTAATGGACGTATTCTTTAATAAAAATGTTG
The DNA here is from genome assembly GCA_007258455.2 of Sequoia sempervirens. Classification (NCBI taxonomy): domain Eukaryota; kingdom Viridiplantae; phylum Streptophyta; class Pinopsida; order Cupressales; family Cupressaceae; genus Sequoia; species Sequoia sempervirens. Next base: position 29,820 of record VDFB02091683.1, on the reverse strand, counting down.
CTTTAAGAGACGTGATATTTAAAAATTCTTAATGCATTTCTTTCTTCTAAACGTGCTTTTTCAAAAGGTCTCCAAAAAGAACGTATTTCTTCATTGACCAAACAGGACGGGTATCTCCAGATCAGATATTTTCAAACTGACGTGTCTTTTCAACTTAACATGATTCGACCTTCATTAGATGTGTTCTTTTATTGTAAAGACACAATCTTTCGATGACTGAACAGGGTGTTTTATTTGTTCTGTGAAGTAATCTTACAAAACAGCTTCAACTAACAAAGCAAAATAAAACTAAATCAAAGATCATTAAACAGAAAATCAGGCTAATGAAGTGATATGAATAAAAGTTGAAAAGGAAAGGTGATGATCTTTCAACAAGAGGCACAATTTTTTATCAAAGTATATATTTGTAATTCTTTTTAGATTTGAAGGTGTGGTTGTTTAGAGGATTTGCAGATCAATCAAGTGTCCCATCTCTTTGTGTGGGCTTAGGGTGATATCATTTATCACATAGAGCAGATTGGAGAGCTGGGATTGTAAAGATCAGATTGAAGGCAGTCTTACATCCATCAAGTCAAGGTTTGATACTTTGCACTAGGGGTTGGTGCTCCTTGTAGGTAGGTGCCTACTAAATCTGTAAAGGTCTAGGTGTTCCTTGTAGGTTACATTCTACTAAATCATCTTTTTGTAAATCTGTAGGTTGGTGCCTACTTTGAAAAAATATTATTTCAATAAAGTTGTGTCAACTTGGGGAAATTGATTCATATCAAAAAGTTGATTGTAATAAGTTTCAAAAAGAATAAAATTGAAAGTTTGTGTTGATTTACTGATTCACACCCCCCCCCCCTTAGTAAATCTTTGTGCTCTTCAATTGGTATCAGATCAAGGTCCTTTCTTGAAAGCTTAATCGCTTGAAGGAGATCCTTAAGAGCACATATGGCGAATCAAAGCAACATTGTGAAAGCACCCATCTTTGATGGGACTAATTATGCATTTTGGAATATCAAGATGGAAGCATACTTGAATGCACTTGGGTTTGATGTGTGGCAATCTGTTGTTGATGGGTATTCACCTCCAGCTACCCCTCCAATGGATCAAGCAGGGAAAAAGAGAAGTGAAAACAATGCAAAGGCTAAGCATACTCTTCTTTGCAGCCTAACAGATTCTGAGTTTACAAAAGTCATGAGATGCAAATCAGCAAAAGAAATTTGGGACAAACTTCAAAATATTTATGAAGGAGATGCAAAAGTTAAAAAGGCAAAGTTGCAAACTCATAGAAGAAAGTTGGAGACTCTCAAAATGGAGGATGATGAAGATATTGCTTCATATTTCCTTCGTGTTGATGAAACAGTGAATATAATGAGGGGACTTGGTGAAGAGATCAAGAATGACTTCATTATTGACAAAATTCTAAGATCTCTTTCTACAAAGTTTGAAGCCAAGGTTGCAACATTGGAGGAATTAACAAACTTGGATCAGCTAACCAAAGATGAATTACATGGAATCCTTGCTGCCTATGAGATGAGGATTGAAGGAAGAACACCACAAAAGGAAGTCTCATTCAAAGCATCCAAAAAGGGCAAGAACAAAGAAAATGATGAAAAATCAAGTGATGAAGCAGAAGCTTACTTCATGGGTAAACTTAAGAAAGGAAAAGGAAAATACAAAGGAAAATTTCCTTTTAAGTGCTTCAATTGTGGAAAAGTTGGACATTATGCCTCAAGATGTCCTCAAAATGAAAACAGCTCTAGTGAAGAAGAAAAAGAAATCAGCAACAAGAAAAAGGGAAAGAAGAATTTCAATAATAAATCAAAGAAGAAGTTTCAAAAACATAAGAAGAGTTTCTATTCAAAGAAAGATAGTAGCACCTCCGAAGAACAAAGTGAAGATTGCTCTAGCAATGGTGATGAGGAAATATTGTTCATGGCTGAATGTGAGGAACTAAATGCTGATGAAGATTTTGATGAAGAAGAAAAGATTGATCAAGAATGTAATGAAGAAGAGGAAGTGGATCTTGAAGAAGAACTGCACTATGCTTATAAGAAGAATGAAGATTTGAAAAAGGAGGCTACCAAGTACAAATTGAAGGTCAAAGTGATGACAAAAGACTTGGGGAATTCAAGCAAAACCATTGAAGATTTGAGAGCTCAAATCATGGAAGCTGAAAGAAATGAAGAAGAATTGAAAAACAAACTCAATACAAAGGAGATGAAATGTAACAAGCTGGAGCAAGAGATAGCAATGCTAAAATTGGAATTGGAGAAAACAAAGGTTCAACACACAAAGATTGATGAAGAATCCAGCAAGTTGATTGAGCTAATGAAGGCTCAAGATTTTCTTCAAAGCAAAATGGGAGGTAGTTTTGAAGAACAATCCAAGAAGGTCACTAACTCCAAAGAAGATTTCAAGACTTTCTCAAAGCAAGTTGAAGAAGAATGGATAAGTGCTGATCCTAAAAGAAAATCAAACACTAGGCAATCATATACATTCAATGGGTATTGTTTTCTATGTAACAAATTTGGCCACAAGGCCTTAAGTTGTAAAAATAAAGTAAAAAATATTCCTAGCTACCTTAGGAGAGATTATAATCCTTTCACACCATTAATGGACTATAATAGTTTATGCTACAATTGTAATAACCTTGGGCACAAAGCACAAGCTTGTAGGACAGTTTTTAATGATTCTCCAAAGCAAAACAAAAAGGAAGATAAGTCCATTAAAAGGAAAGAAGTGCCTATCAAAGTATGGAAGAAAAAGGAGAAATCAATGTTCATTCAAACCGCCTTACATGCTGAAAGTAAGAAAGATAGATGGTACATTGATAGTGGGTGCTCAAAGCACATGACAGGTGACAAGAGAAAATTCATCTCTCTTGAACCTACTGATGAAGGAACAGTAAGATTTGGTGATAATACAAGAAAACAAATAAAAAGAAAAGGAACACTTAGTCTAGATAATGGGAGAACAAAAACAGAAAATGTTTTGTATATTAAGGACCTAAAAGAAAATCTTCTAAGTGTTAGTCAACTTTGTGATCAAGGACATAGTATCACATTTCTTTCTAATACATGTGATATCAAGAAAGATGGAAAGCTGGTTGCTCAAGCTGAAAGGAAACATAATTTGTATATCTTAAAGGAGATAAGTTGTGAAAGTTGCAACCTAGTACAAGAGGATGAAAGTTGGTTATGGCACAAGAGGCTAGGCCATCTCAACTTTGATAATATTGTCAAAGTTAGCAAATCAAATGCTGTGAGAGATATGCCAAGGATAACAAAACCTTCTAATATCATTTGTAGAGAGTGTCAACTTGGAAAGCAAACAAGGTCAAGCTTTAAGTCTACGGAGCATTCTTCATCAAAGCCATTAGAACTCATACATACAGATCTTTGTGGGCCAACCAAATCCAAGAGCATGAATGGAGAAAGATATTTTATGTTGCTGATTGATGACTTCTCAAGAATGACTTGGGTTGCATTTTTGAAAGAAAAATCTGAAGCTTTCGACAAATTCAAAGCTTTCAAAGAGCTGGTGGAAAATGAAGCAAACATCAAGATAAAATGTCTTAGATCAGATCGAGGAGGAGAATTCACATCAAAGGAATTTGAAAATTTCTGCATAGAGCATGGAATTAAAAGGCAATTTTCTACAGCAAGAACCCCTCAACAAAATGGGGTTGTAGAAAGAAAAAATAGGACGGTTCAAGAAATGGAAAGGGCAATGCTAAATGAAACCAAGATAGCAGATTCCTTTTGGAAGGAAGCAATTCATACAGCAGTTTACATCTTGAATCGTGCACAAATAAGAGTGAACAATGAGAAGACACCATATGAACTTTGGAAAGTTTCTCATATGAACTTTGGAAAGGTAGACCAGCAACTGTCAAGTACTTCAAAATTTTTGGAAGCACTTGCTACATTAGAAGAGATGAAGAAGATTTGAGCAAATTTGACACAAGAGCAGATGAGGGAATCTTTCTTGGCTACTCATCAAAAAGTAAGGCATATAAATGCTACAACAAAAGAACTCACAAAATTGTTGAAAGTGCTAATGTAAGAATTGATGAAGGAAAGCAATTCAAAGAAGTTGGACAAAGTGATCACCATGTTCAAACTATGAATGATGAAGACAAAGAGGATGAGGACTCCCAAGAGGAAGAAAAGGAGGAAGAGGCAAAGGAAGAAGAATCTTCACAAAAGACTCCCATGAAGACACCAAAGACACCTTCCAAGTTTGTTCAAAAGAACCATCCTGAAGATTTGATTCTTCAAGATAGATGTAGATCTACAAGGAAAATGGTGAATTACAATGAAGATTGTCATGCAGCATTCCTATCTCAAGTTGAGCCCAAAACTTTTGAAGAAGCAAGCAAAGACAAATGTTGGATTGGTGCAATGAATGAAGAATTGGATCAAATAGAGAAAAATGAAACTTGGGAACTTGTCCCAAGACCAAAAGATAAGAATGTAATTGGCACAAAATGGGTTTTTAGAAACAAATTAAATGAAGATGGTCAAGTCACAAGGAACAAAGCAAGGTTAGTGTGCAAGGGCTATGCACAAGTTGAAGGAGTAGATTTTGAGGAAACATTCGCACCAGTTGCAAGGATTGAAGCAATTAGAATGTTTTTATCCTATGCAAGTCACAAGAAGTTTAAGGTGTATCAAATGGACGTCAAATCTGCTTTTCTTAATGGAGATCTAGAGGAGGAAGTTTATATTGAACAACCCGAAGGCTTCCTATTATCAAAAGACAAGGATTATGTGTGCAAGTTAAAAAAAGCTCTCTATGGGCTTAAACAAGCTCCTAGAGCTTGGTATTCTAGACTTGACAAGTATCTCAAAGAGCAAGGTTTCAAAAAAGGAGATGTAGATAGCAATCTATACATCAAAGAAGAGGATGGACATTTATTGATTGTGGTGGTGTATGTAGATGACATCATTTTTGGTGGAGACAAGGACAAAATGTGCAAAGATTTTTCATCATGTATGCAAAAAGAGTTTGAGATGTCAATGTTGGGAGAATTATCCTTCTTCCTTGGGCTGCAAATTTCACAATCAAGCAAAGATATTTTCATCTCCCAAGCCAAATATGTGAAAGAAATGTTAAAAAGGTTTAGGATGGAAGATTGCAATCCTGTTAGCACTCCTATGGTTACAGGTTGTAAGCTAAGCAAAGATGATGAATCCCAAGAAGTGAATCAAACACTTTATAGATCAATGATTGGGAGTTTGTTGTATCTAACTTCTACAAGACCAGACATAATGCAAGCTGTTGGAGTTGTGGCAAGATTTCAAGCAGCACCAAAAGAAACACATGTTCATGCAGTAAAGCGTATATTCAAATATTTGAAAGGCACAATGGAATATGGTCTATGGTACCCTAGTAGAAATGATTTCACTCTTGAAGCATTCACAGATGCTAATTGGGCTGGCAATGTGGATGATAGAAAAAGTACAAGTGGAGGAGCTTTTTTTCTTGGAGGAAATCTAGTGTCTTGGATGAGCAAAAAACAAGAATCAGTCTCTCTATCTACAGCAGAAGCTGAATATATTGCAGCAACAGCATGTTGCACTCAACTTTTGTGGATGAGGCAAACTTTAAAAGACATCAAGGTGGAGTATGATCATCCTTGCACTATATATTGTGATAATACTAGTGCAATCAATATCTCCAAGAATCCAGTGATGCACTCAAGAACCAAGCACATCCCTATTAAGTATCACTTTTTGAGAGAACAAGTAGGACAAGGACAAGTGTGTTTAGAATACATAACTACAAAAGAGCAAACTGCTGATATATTTACTAAACCACTTCCAAGAGATACATTTGAATATCTATGGGACAAATTGAGAGTTGTTCCATATCCATCAAATTAATTGATGGATGCATGTATTCAGGGGGAGCTACGCACAAAATCTTGTAGCTTCATGGAGCTGAAATATTGTTAGAAGACCCCTTGCCATTGATGTCAAAGGGGGAGAAATTGGACACAGGGGGAGCAAAAAGAAGATCAAGTTGCCATTGAAGAGGTTGCCATCAATGACAAAGGGGGAGATTGTTAGAAGTATTGTCATTGATGTCAAATATCAAAGCAAATTATAAAGACATTGATATATTCAGATTTTTGCTCAGATTTGAAGAAATTGATATATTTAGATTTTCGCTCAGATTTGAAGTTCGGACTAAACAACGCCCAGATCAATTCTAATTATCATCCACAGTTAGGAGTCGGTATGATGTTATCAGCTAGGATGAAGATTCCATAAGACAGATTCTCGACCTCTAATCGAGTATATGAGATCGTGGTCTATGAGGAATAAAATATGACGGGTCTCTATTGAAGCTGACGTTGCAAGAAAACTATGATACAATTTGTCGATGGCATTTAAATTACTCAACACAGTAAAATTTGAGGAAGGACCCGCCAATGCAAATTAATGACTAATATGATAGCGGCAGTTTCAAATCTTATCAACAATAATAAAATATTCAAACGTATATCATCAGAAGCTTGTTGCGATCTGGTTATGTGAAGCGTTGGGTAAACATTTGGTCAATATTAAATTAGAGTTTAATGAAGAAGTGGCAGATGCGGGCCCCGAAATTCTAAAAAGACGCGTTTTTTTTTAATGGACGTATTCTTTAATAAAAACGTTGCTTTAAGAGATGTGATATTTAAAAATTCTTAATGCGTTTCTTTCTTCTAAACGTGCTTTTTCAAAAGGTCTCCAAAAAGAACGTATTTCTTCATTGACCAAACAGGACGGGTATCTCCAAATCAGATATTTTCAAATTGACGTGTCTTATCAACTTAACATGATTCGACCTTCATTAGATGTGTTCTTTTATTGTAAAGACACAATCTTTCGATGATTGAACAGGGTGTTTTATTTGTTCTATGAAGTAATCTTACAAAACAGCTTCAACTAACAAAGCAAAATAAAACTAAATCAAAGATCATTAAACAAAAAATCAAGCTAATGAAGTGGTATGAATAAAAGTTGAAAAGGAAAGGTGATGATCTTTCAACAAGAGGCACAATTTTTTATCAAAGTATATATTTGTAATTCTTTTTAGATTTGAAGGTGTGGTTGTTTAGAGGATTTGCAGATCAATCAAGTGTCCCATCTCTTTGTGTGGGCTTAGGGTGATATCATTTATCACATAGAGCAGATTGGAGAGCTGGGATTGTAAAGATCAGATTGAAGGCAGTCTTACATCCATCAAGTCAAGGTTTGATACTTTGCACTAGGGGTTGGTGCTCCTTGTAGGTAGGTGCCTACTAAATCTGTAAAGGTCTAGGTGTTCCTTGTAGGTTACATTCTACTAAATCATCTTTTTGTAAATCTGTAGGTTGGTGCCTACTTTGAAAAAATATTATTTCAATAAAGTTGTGTCAACTTGGGGAAATTGGTTCATATCAAAAAGTTGATTGTAATAAGTTTCAAAAAGAATAAAATTGAAAGTTTGTGTTGATTTACTGATTCACCCCCCCCTCTCTGTAAATCTTTGTGCTCTTCACCTTTTACTTTTGATGATGAAACCCTCATGAATGGGACAGTTGGCTGTAGCTGCACAAATCAGTCCAAAAATTCTCCAAAATGCGAACAGCTCCTGTGAAATGAAGGAAGGAGTCTATGGCAGCAATCTCTACTCAAAAAATCAACTCTTAACTTAGCCAACAGCTCCTAATGTCACCAAAATTTGTATACAAATTCAGACCAGCAACCTTAAAGTGGTATTTCACACCCTCAAGCTACTCATAAACGAAAACCAAGCCCCTCCAGGCTCACCCACTGCAGAAATCAGGAAACCCTGGTCTCCCTCTTCCCCAAACTCCCAACTCACAAGCCAAAGCAAGAAAATAACTCAATGCAGAAGAGGGTCGAACTTCTCCTCTTGCTTTTTATAATTTTTCATTGAAAAACACTATTCATAAAAAGTGAGCACTATTCACCTAAGTTATAACTTTTTCACTTTATGGATGAATAGTAACTGAAAAATATAAAGTGACCCCTTCATTTTAAAGACACATGGTCCCTAGGCCAAAGGTGATGAAATAAAAGGTGAGTATCATAAATTTAAGCACAAGTATCATGCCAAACGCAACAATTCACGCTGCCACCATACTCCGGTGATCAATACTGCAAGTTAACGACCAAGTGCCTGTCCAAGTGACCCTCTATCCAAAACCATTGGCCTACGAGGGTCGACGTGATAGGCTAATCCCTTGATTCTCGGAAGACTAATTAGAAGGGGACATTACATAAACTCATTGAGTGTTTTGATCGTAAGGATCCAGAGATGTATTTCAAGGAGCTAGCTCAGCTCAAACAGGTTGTACTTTGGAGTCTTACATAGCAGAGTTCCAGAGGTTGGCTGTGATGGTTCCTAGTATCACAGAGAGGAGATTGGCGGTTCTATTCAATGAGGGACTTTCAGAGCCTTTGTCAAGATGGATTAAGGCATTTGACCCACCCACTCTGCAGGATGCGATGTAAAAGGCACTTGCTGCTCCAAAAAAGCAGTTTTTGCCTAAACCCATGACTCCCCCACAAGAGAGCCACCAAGTTGCAGATCAGAAAAAGAAATCAGCAGTTAAGCTTGATGATGAGACCCTTAATGACTTAAGATAAAAGAAATTATGTTACTAGTGCAAAGGGCCATATAGTAGGGATCATAATTGTCCTGTTAAGGACAAGGTAAATCGAATGGAGTGGTTTACATTGATGATTCAGATTCTGAAAATTTATAACAGCAAGTTGATCCATAGGATAATGAGATAGGAAGAGTATTCATAGGGTCAAGAAAAGATGCAAAACTATCCCCTATGGCATTATACTCTAGCATCCAAAGGCAAGGATCTTTCAGAATCAAAGGATTCCTAAATGGGCAGCATTGTATACCTTGATCGACACTGGAGCCACGCATAATTTCATTGATGAGGAATTGGTAGCCATGAGTGGACTACAGGCAGAGGACTTCAAGGGGTTCAGGGTAAGAGTAGCTGATGGTTTCACTCTTACTTGTACGAGGATGATCCTTAATATCAATTGTTGAATGATTACGAATTTCAAGATGATTTTTATGTCGTCAACATGGGTGAGATGGACATTGTGTTGGGCATGAAGTGGCTTCATGCCATTGGAGAATTTTCCCTCAACTTGCAGAAAATTGAAATGAAGCTTGAGGTGAATGGTAGGAAATATATAATGAGGGGAATAGTTGAGGGGAATTTACGTGCCATCTCCCACAGTGGGAAGAAGAGTAGAAGGAAAGGGAAGAGGTTGAATAGGTGGTGGTGGAGCGTGAGCAATTCCAGGATGAGTATGATTCCATTCATTGCTCCAAAGGTTCAGAGGAAGGTAATTCAGATCAACAAGGGGTTAATGTACAATTTGTTAACAATCCTTTATTTGAGAGTGATGCTGGTTTGACTTATGGCAATCCACTCTTTGAGTTGGATGACAACCCCCCTTTGGACCCTCGTGTGGAGTAGGGCAATGCTCACAGTGTTTGGGATCCTAGTTGTGCATCGGAATTCCAGTCAGAGCTCACAGATATATTCCACAGCATGTATATTGTGCAGAGTGCATATAGTTTTGCTTTCAGCCCAATCGTGCATGATTTGACTTTGATGCACAAAGCTTGCGCACATGTGATGGACAGTTGGTATGAGGTATTCCCTTGCGAGAATGAGGGAAGCAAATTTTGCGGGTATCCAGGGTTGTCTCTATAGGATGATCATGATTTTGGGTCACATGTTACAGAGGTTGATGTTGGCCAACATGATATATTTGTTCTGTTGAGACTAGTGCAGCAAGACTTACCTGGAAGTAAGAGGGACAAACCACAGTTCTTCCTTTGAGATCTAGGTAGTTTTGTGTTCTTTCTTCAATTGAGATTGCTTGGGGTCAAGCAATTTCGAGGAGGGCGGACTGTAATGTCCCCTTTTTAGCTAGCATAAGAGTTTGATGGATTAGCCTATCAACAAGTCCTCGTAGGCTAATGTGGGTGTTCAGAGGACCTTGTTTTGAGAGTTTTCCTCTTCAAAGTTTGGTGATATTCAAGTTTTGTCTTTTGGAGGTGTTACAAGCTCCGTTTATGCACACTTACTATTTTTAGTAAGTCTCTTGGACGTTGGTGTCCAACCTTACTATTTATAGTAAGGCATCCAGATGAGCAGTTTGAGCAGTGGGCTTCCCCGTAGCGTTGACATAATTCATAGGTGTTGATTATTTATGGAGTTATGATATTTTAATTATTAATAAAGTGATTACTTTAATAATAATTAAATAAATTAAGTGGATATCATTAATGAGTTTATTGACCTTATTATATATGGTTTATTTCATAACATAAGGTCATTATTTTAAAGGCATGAAGTGGACACCATATGAGAGTTATATTATTTGCCAACAAAAGAAAATGTGCTTTTTAATATTTAATGATTTACTAAGCTTGGGAAATTGTGCTTTTTGAGGGAAGTATATAAGGCTTCAACAAAAGCACATTATTCATTCATACTTAATCAATTTTCAAGAGCTTTTGCTGTGAAGGGAAAATCCAGGGTTTTCGGAAGAAAATCAATCTTTGAGAATGAAAACTCTCTCAGATTTTGGCATTCTACAGGTGTGAAATACCACCCAAAGTTTGCTCATCAGGTGGCTGCACACAGGAGTCACATTTGTGCTTATTTGGACATAGATTATTCAGATTTTCAGAAGTTATAAGGTGCATATGAGAAATCGACTGAGGTATTGGTTGCAGATTTTCCTTTAAATCATTATTACCTAGCAATTGATAGAGGTCGTACCATTATATCAGCCAGCCGTATAGCATTCAAGTCAGGCCTTACATCTCCTAGACATGGCGTGAGATCTCTAGGCTGAATCGCTAGGGTTTTCAGCTATAATTCTTCATCATTATGGGCATCTAGCTTTCTGCAAACAAACTATAGCAATATCAAGTTGGAGAAGTCACTTATCTGTGATAGGCGGTCAGGAATAAGGAGGTTGTTGTTGCTGATCAAATCATTTCAGAATATTTCAGATTTGCAATTATTCTCCTTTGGCCTCCGGGTATGATCATAATGTAAATGCAATGTAATAATAAATCTGATTTGATATCATTCAGTATTTGTTTCTAGTAATTGCTTTATTCTGCAACTGTTTATATATTTTATGCATTACCTGGCAAACTCTTCAAAAACTTCAAAATCACAGAAAAACAATAAAACCAAAACACAAACAGATAGGCAGAAATTTGGAATTAAATATCCGACCAGTGGTGGGATATTTCATATATATACTAAATGATATAACTATCAATAATCACAAGGTATACCAGAAATGACAATACCGGATTTATATAATCAGCATCAAATCAAACGATAGGGTTGTCATACAGGGATGCAAACCTTCGAATGATGAATCACTATGGAAACTGTAGAAACCCTTAGTTTCCCCCTGTCTCTGAATCTGATGTTTTTTGTTTGTTTTTGCGTTTTTGACTGTTTTTGGGTTTTTGTGCAATAAAAGAATAATGCGATTTTGCAAAGAATTTATAATAAATTCAAAATAAAATACTACAGTATCAATAATGATGGAAATACTGAGATCTAATGCTGGCTAATCATTTATTGATCATCTGGATTCAATACAATTTAGTTCCGGTAACATGCAACAAGAAACAGCAATTTTTTTTAATAAAAACCTGGTAATAGCAGCAAGCTGGAAGTACAATGAATGGTACGGCTTTCACAGGATAGATGTTTCTCCTTCCGTCTGGCAAGCTCTATTGATCCCAGATACAACTGCGCCCAAACTGGTGAAGTCAGACTGAGGAAAAGGAAGGCGATTTGCTTGCAATGAAAAGTACGCCCCTTTTTATGGAAGTACGGCCTGGTACAGATTTGTACGGCCTTGTAACAGCAGCAACCAATAAATAAAGTGTACGGCCCTCTCTGGAATCTCTGGATCTGAAGAAGATAGGCGCCTCCACTGAGAAATCCCTGATGGATAAGTTGCTAATCAAAACCCTAACTAATTTATTATCCGTGATATTCTGTAACTTCTTCTGAGTGAAGAAATCTCTTATCTGGCAATAAATCAGATGTTATTTCACACCCTCTGAATCGCTCTCACTGGAGATGGCTCGTTCCCCAATGCATTCGAGACTGAAACCCTAAGTTTTTGTGCTCAGACCAAACTTGATCAATTTTCAATAACTCAATATCACATAATGGCTCGAATCCCAATGAAAAATGCCTTATACCCTCAAAAGTGCGAATTCCTCAATAATAGGGATTATTAAATAATTCGACTTTTATTCTTTTAATATTTCAATAGTCTCTGGCATAATATTAAATCATAAATTTAATCGTCAAATGGCCCCTTTTAATGTTGGGCGACCCCTCAGCCAAAATCACTTAAGTCGTAATATTAAATATTACAACTTTATATTATAATCTCCAATTAATTAATATTTAATTAATTCAATCAAATATTAATATCTCCCTCATTATTCATCCGATGCTCAAGCCGTCTGAAGCTGACGAACACTGAAGTGATTCTGAACATAATCCATCCATACTGCTAAAAATAGCAGGGGTCCCACGCTGACTGCCACTAACTGCTAAAAATAGCAACTTATGCAAGAAGTGTCCGAACGAGCCCGAACGAAAGCCAATTGATCAAGAACTACCAACTGAAGCTGAGCCAAGCTCCAACATGACCCTCTATCCAGTCTATCAGCCTACGAGGGTCGCATGATAGGCTAATCCTGTGCTCTGAGAGATGTCAACCAGAAGGGGACATGACAGAAACCCCAACATGCAACTACCAAAACTGACATGCAATCCTTAAACACTAACATGCAACTGCTGAATACTAACATGCAATTGCTAATCACTTACATGTAACTATTGAAAACTAACATGCAATTGTATCAATCCAAGTTTGTATGGCCAGACCCAAATAGGATGAAAGATCTAAAATAACCCTAAAGTGTATTGAAAATTGCTGATTTGAAACTAATTACAGGTTTTAGTTTTTACGGCCCCTTAATGGCAAGGTATGGTACCCCAAACTCCCTTAGGACTGTTGTAGATCAAATTGTGACTGGTACAACTGATATAGAGGATTGTACGACTGATTTAATGCTGAAATCTGTTGATAACAAGTGTTGCAACCACCTAACCACCATATCTCTTTTTTTTCCATGATGTATGACCTATAAGAGATTAGGAAAGCCAACCACAAACTCCCATAAAAACAGCCATTAGATTATTTACAAAACACACTGAAATAACTGAAATTGTCACCCAAAACAAACTCTGAAAAAAACCACAATATTTATTGTATTTTTCTTAATATTTCGCACCATGCCAGCACATTAAAAACTCCACACCAACTGAAAATATGAAAATACAATCCAATATAAGCACGCAGGTAATCCCTGGGTGGAATTACTCAAATGGCTATAACGATTTTCTTCCCCAAAACCACTTTTCCAAAGAGTTTTCATCCTTAGGCTGAAAGGAAGAACTAACATTCATTCTCTAGAATTTAGAAATCATTAAAATGAGCAAGAAGACTCTGTTTGTGTCCAAACCTCTTTTTATAACTTTTTGAGGGAAAATAATATAATTTTATGTTCTTTTATTTTATTTTCCCCTCAAAGTGATAAAATTATAAAAGTGTCTTTTTAAATAATCATTTTTAGGACCATGGTCCTAGTGACACTTTTAACTACACTTGAGGCTCTCTTTCAAAAACATTTCATGATCTCTCTTAGGTACTTTATAATATAATTATAAAATATAAATTGCCTCTTGATGAACATAAAGTTACTTTTCGGGCAACTTAAATTAAATTATTTAATTATTTCCTTAGCTCAAAAAAGGGACATAACAATCCACGTTTCCTAGAAATTGCTTGTCCTCAAGCAAAGTAGATTCAACTTTTCAACTCCTTCCAACTATACCTCTACAAATTTCAAGATCCTAATTCAACCTAGGGAGTTGGAATGTCCATTTGTTCAATTTATCAGATTGTGAAAAAAATTTAACAAACTCATCCATTATTTGTTTTGTCCTTGAAATTTCAAGCTTACCCAGGGGCTACTTTATGTGAAAGATGAACTCACTACCATGCTTTTGCTGCCTTTGATACAACTCAGACCTAAAAATCCGTTTACAAATATCAAACCTCTTACTACCCCGGTTACTCGCTTCTCAGAAGTTCCTAAAATTGTATTTGTTTTCACAATTACTTTGTCCTCAAGAGTAAAGTGTTGCTCCACAAACTACAAACACTAATCTTTCATAACCTTGTTAACATTCACAACATGAGCTTCATGTTTCTCCAAGGTTAGATTTAATTTTCTTCTTATCTACTAGGTGCTTGAAAAGACAAGCTTAACCAAAGCTTTACTTTCCTCAAGTTGAAGAATATATCCCGAATCCCATATCAAAATCTATACGCAGCTTTGAACAAAAAAATTTATGTACCCTTCCTCAATTTCCATGCTGAAATATTTTCTATAGTGACCAAAGCTTGAGCATTTATGTTCACAAGTATGTGCAACATCATATGTTAATTTATCTTTTGATTTTTTACCACAAATGGTGGATCATGAGGATGCAAACACAAGTTAACATTACATTCTTTCCCTTTGAAGTTATGAAGCAATCTTCTACTTAATATGATACAATTTCCACATAAATTCAGCTCATTACATATGGAATATATCATACCAATGTTGAGTGGTAAACTAGCAACTGAATCAAAACCAATATAAGAAAAGTAAACCATTGTTGCCCTACCTTGCATACCTTTGACCTGGTATAAAAGACATCCATTTGCAATTTTATCACTAATCACAATGGCACATGCATTTGCCACTGCACTCATAGTTTAGATAATTGCACTCTTTATCCAAAAATCATATTTGAAATGATATAGAATGGTGTGAATTTGCTTTCCTCAATTCTGAACTGCTCCATTAAAGATTGTCATCTTAGGAAGGTCCTCAACTATGAGTCTTGGAATTGCTTCCATAAGAGACTACACTACTTGTGAATTAACTACTTCACAAGCATCATACATTCGTCCATCAATTGTCTCCTTAAAAATATCCTCATTCATATTCTCAGGAGTTCTAATGAGGTCAAATGCATTGTGAAATCCATTAACATTTGGAGTGATGGCACCATGGACAAGCAATGAACCAACAAGATGCTGCATTTTATGAAAACTCATTACTTCCTTCACTTCGGATTTCAGTATCAAGTGTCTCAAACAATCACCTAGATCCCATATTCTTATGAGTAGACAACCTTGAGAAAAAATATTTATATGTCCTTTGCTGCAAGTTGTGTTCTTCACCTTCTTTCCATTCTTAAAGTACTTTCTATGATGACAAGAGTCTTTCCATAATATCAATCCTCTACTAGAATCAATATCTTCATGCCTTAAGCTATAATCATGGATATAGTCAATCTGCTTCTCATTAGTTGCTAATCTGAAAATTTCAGGAAGCTCAAAATCAGCATTCTTTTCTAGAACATGCTCTTCAATTAGTTTCTTTCTAAAAGTTAATCTATTTAGTTTCTTGAATTGGAACATCCCTCTCATATTTTGAACTAACATCACCGGAATGATTCATGTGCTTATCATACTTTGTTGATGCTTTAGATAAATCAAAACCAACATTCCGGGGACATGGATCCAATATTTTGAGGATTGATGGGTGTGTACTGAATAGGAATAACTTTCTCACTTGTGTATTCAGCAAGTGATGCTTCCTTCTTGACTTCATTAAGATAATTCTTTTACTGATTTGCAAACTCAAAAGTCAATAAGATAACTTTTCTACATTAAACTCCACATCTTCCACCTGAATGGCGGATTTCTCCAAAGTTTTCTTCCTTTCACTTTCTTGCAATCCTAAGTGTTCTTCCTTCTTTAACATTTTCTTTGTCTCCAACTCCTTGGAATCTTCTCTTTTCTCCTCTTTCTTTCTTGACATTCTTATGTAGTTATAAAGGCCCTTTTTGTTAGGATACTTCACTTCAAGTAACTCTAAGTAACCATCAAAGGAAACTTGATCTTTGAATTCATCAGGTAATTCTTGATATTGTTCAAGCATTTTGGCCTCAAATTTATGATTCATTCTATCCTTTTGTATTTTTATCAATGCCTCTTGAACAATATCTATATCCTTTTCTGTCTAGCAGAACCTAGGCTGAAAAGAACTGGGTGTGGAATTGGTCACAGACTGATTATTTATTAGAAGGTTTTTGTTCTAATTTAAACCTGCCATGAACTCTCTCGTAGTCTTTTCCAATGCATTCTGATTTATACTACGAGATTCAAGCAAAGAATCTATCTTATTTATGTCTCTCATCACTAACAAGCTAGTGGAAACAAAACTATATATACTACTATTGAAACAAGCAATCGATGTAATCTGTTGTAACATGTAAACTTTCCAAACAAGCTGACAAAATCACAACTTTGATACCACTGTTATGTCCCTAATAAGAATGTTAACTGGATTTCACCAGGTCCAAACATTAAAATCAACACAAAACCAAGTTCTTATTTATCACCAAGATCCCCATGAAGGCAAGGTGAGAACATACAAAAACTACATGTGACCAATAACCAATTAATTTCAAGACTTACTGATGTCAAGCTGTTCAATTTACAATCAAGAATAAATATGTAGATATGATCAATACCACCAACAAATAACAAGCAGATCTGATCGATGCCAAACTAGCAAATAACAAGCAAATTCGATCAATGTCAAACAATTAGATTACTATAGGACCGATTAATGACAAACTGGAAAATAACAAGCAGATTGTTGGCGTAACAATTAACACCTCTGGAGTGCAAATTGGTACGGACAGCTATGCACACTGCGTAATGAGTGCTCTTCAAATTAGGAGGGGAAGCTCCCTCTTTAGTGCTGATTTGCGTGAAAAGAAAAGTAATCTAAATCCTATATTTTTGTTCTTAGCTGGAAGAGGCACAAGGTTAAGAAAAACCACGAACGTTGCAGCTAAGGATTTTCTAGTTTCGCAGATCACTAACTACAACTAAACTAAAGCTTTAATCTATCCAGTCTCCTCAAGTAAACAAAGCATGAGGAAATGGAGCAGGAATGTTCTATACAATAAACTTCAAGTACAAATTCACAACGTGAAGGCAAGGTGGCACAACTATTTGCTTCGCTGGGAAGAAGTTTATTGGAAACGACAAATATACGATAAATTGAGTACAGATTCACAACATGAAGGCAAGTCTGCGCAACAATTTGCTTGGTTGAATAGGTTTATTAACACACACATCAAACGATAAGCTTTAGGTACAGATTCTCAACATGAAGGCAAGGTGGCACATCTATTTGCTCAATCTGAATAGGCTTATTAGAAACAAGACAAAGAATAGCCAACTAGGACAGTAAATTGCATAGACGAAACATGCATACAATCTACGATCAAACTAGCCACTATATTTAACTAAGATGAGCATTCACCATAATAATATGAAACCCGAGTGGCATAACAATTCATCATCATAGCAAAAACTCGTGAACAGATACAGAATCAGCAATATTATAGGCAAGGTGGGCACAGCATATATTACTTTCTCATGCAAAAGTTATTTACAAATAAGCTGAAAACTCTTATTTATAGACATCAAAAGGTGTAGGGAACCCTAAAATCACCTTGAGTCAACTACAGTCTTGCATGCATGCAAGATTTTATTGCTAAACCCTAATAAAGAAAACTATACAGTTAACTGGAAAGCTACCATCAGTTAACCGAAACATCTAATCTAAATGGACAATGTGCAAGCATGCACGTCCTTATCGAAAGCAAGTTAATTGGAAAACTACCATCAATTAACGAAAACCTTAAATGAAAGTCTAACCCCTACGGAGATAATCCCAAGGAAGAGATATGCATGCATGAAATCAGCAAGAGAACTCAAGACTGAAAGTTGAGTTAACTGCTGCTCTTGACTCTATCCTCAAAACTAACTGCAGGTCCCAACGGGCAGATCACTCCATATCATCACGACCTAACATCTCGTCTAGGAACTCATCGATTGCCTTATCCTCTGGGACTTTGACGCTATCTGCAATGATAATCTACCTGCTCAACTCTCTGTCACCATCTCTTATCATTCCCATGCATATCTTGACCTCTTTAGTTTCCTTTTTGAAACAAGTTGTCATCACTGAGATGTGATCCAACTTGTCTGCCATAGGATCTCCTTCAAGATTATCACGAGCTAGCCCTTCAAACTCAGCTTGTACTACATCAAGTTCAACATACGTGCCATCCTCAAGATGATAACGGCATGAGATCTGAGTAACAAAGTTGCTAATGAGTTTGAGAGCTTCAGTGGAACTCTCTTTGAGTGTATTCAATCTGGCAAAGATTCTCTCGCGTGTCTCCCTCTTGAAAAGGTGTTGCTCTCTCCAAGTGAAGATTTTCTTTTTGTCCTCTTCTATCTCCAAAGTATCATATGCAACTGATAACTGAGATATGAGAACACGATCCTTCGCCATACTCTCTGCTACTGCAATCTCGAGCTGCTAAATCCCTTGGCGAAGTCTATGCGCATCACCCCTCAACTGATATAGCTCTACAAGAAGATGCCGACCTGTAACAATGAAGTTTTCAACCCAGTTGTCCAAAAGTTTACCATGATTAACCAACTGATCCAACTTTTGTTGTTCTGCAGGTGTGCTTTGTGAAAGAACAGGTGCTCTACTCGGATTTCCATGAACAAGACCAGAGATATACTATCGAAGTTGCCCGATTTCAGCCTTAAGAAGCGCTTTATCTTCTCCGTCCTTCATGACGTGCTCTTCAAGATTATTTGTGACAATCTTGAGAAGGCTCACATCTGTCTCTTGAGTGGTCCTACCAAGATTCGCTTTGGTGAAGGTGAAATCACCGACCTCAACCTCATCCAGGCTCTTACCCTCCGGTGGCGTAGCAACCTCTATGACAATCTCTGATTCTGGAGTCTTCTCAATGTGCACCTGCTTCTTGATTTTCTTGTTCGACCTCCCCTGATAAGGGTCGCCAAACTCAGACAAATCAAGGTGATATGAAGGCTCTCGCCTCTGTCTTCCCAAAGATCTCTTGAGCCAACAAGAATGAGCAATATTATCTGCTCGAGGAGAGACTATCCCTAATGTATCAACCTATGGTGGGTCAACTATCTCTAATGCTACTCGAACTAGTGTCTCCAGCTCTGAGTCTATATCAATAGGATGCGCATGTGGTGAACATGGCGAACTAGGAGGTGAAAGACATGGCTCAGCCTGGATGACTGTGTCTACTGGAATCCCAAGCGCCCTTTCTACCTGTTTCTGCTTTCGTTTGCCAGTAATCTTTGCCCTTGTGTTTCCGCTGAGTCTAACCCCTTCAGGTGGTTTCAAGATAACCTTGACCCGAGGCCTTGACCTCGAAGTAGAAGGCAATGAAGAAAAACCCATTGGCGGCTCCGTGACTAGAACTAACTTGCGCCTTCGCTTATTTTCCAAGAACTGCTCGTTGGTCTTGATAACTGATTTAGACACATCCTCAATGGAAGTATTCTCCCTAGCATACCAATCTGGTGAGCGAAGTGGCTGCCGAGCAACTTGATCTTTGACATATGAACTAAGCAGAACTTCTTTGTCATCATCTAACAAACCCTCAACATCCTCTGTGATAAATCAAGTTTGTGTGAGTCTGAGTGGTGAGTACGAGACCTCAGTTCATCCCTGCTTGGTGGCCCAAAATCCTCGAGTGTTGAGCTTGTGCCTCCCTCACTCCCAGCACAGCTGCCATATTTGAGAATGCAGAGACACATAACGCTGGACAGTTGAATCTCAAGCTAGATTTAGTGGCTGATCCGTGATCATGTCAGAAGGAAGACATTGCTGCTGAGAAAGAGTGGGCGATGTTGAGCTTATAGAAACATGAAAGGACTTTCTTGAGTGCCAGTGAAACCTAGGTATCCATTACGGATGTGTGATTGGACATTCACTAATATTTGATTTGCCTCTCACGGTGGGATGTGATCCCCATTGTCTTCATGATTATTCTTTCAAATCTGTTCAATGGCCCAGGGGTATTCTGGACCTCTTGAACAGAGAGTCCAGATTAGTCTTGGTGTAATAAACACTTGAGATGCAACCAAATAAACCAAGACACCATGTGAGCTATGGATCTTGAAGGATCGATGTCTGTGATGAGGCACTTTCGTGAATAACATGGCTGGTCAAGGGGTGCTTTCTGTGCCATCAAGGATTATAGAAATGATGTAAAACATCCATGGTCGGAAAATATTTGCCTCCTCCTGACCTGTAACCCGATTGAGTAGAGTTATCAAAACAGCAACCACATCCTTGAACTCACCGCAACCAACCTTTTTAGGCATGTTAGTCTTCTGAATTTTCAACCATCTCTGAGCAACTTTCCTCTGTGAACGCTCTTGACCTTCATACCATATCTTCTCACAAGCCTCAATAACCACAGTGAAATTGTCTGAACGAGAAGGGATAGCAAAGCACTTTTCCACGTCCTTTGGCTTAAGGCTATAGATGACTCTCCCATCAGCTGATCTGATTTGTCGTGCAGACGAGTCGTAATGCTTAATGCAAGCAAGAAAAAACTCGAGATCGAAAGCTATGATGGGAATAACCCTGCTACAAGCAACCCGAAACGCTCAAGATTCTTAAATGTATTGCTGCTAACACCTTCCAAAGTACTCAGATTGATCACCGGATAGACACGACCTAAGTCTATGTCGGTGGTTTTCACAAAGTCATGCATCAGGACCGATTTGGTCTTATAATCTATGGGGTTGAACTGCATTTTGAAAATGAGGACTTTTGACTGTGAAGTTGGGTATGTTCGGACAACTTTCCAAAAACGCTGAAAAAGCTCTGGACAAGGCTAAAAATAGCTTATGGCGGGAAAAAAATTCGGAATTTTTCTGAAACGTGGGTTTTGTGCAGAATCGAATTCTAAGACAACCCAAATCAATAAAAATTCGAAAAATTGAGTTTTAGCTTATGGCGGGAAAAAAATTCGGAATTTTTCTAAAATGTGGGTTTCGTGCAGAATCGAATTCTAAGACAACCCAGATCAATAAAAATTCGAAAATTTGAGTTTTAGCAAGGCATTTGGAGGTTTTTCAGTCGAGAAAAGCAATAGTTCTAGAGTTCACTCGGGGCAATTTTTCCTAAGAAAATATGGAACATGGGTTTTGTGCAGAACGGAAATCTAAGGCAACCCAGATAGCTTGATTTTGAAAAAGATGTGTTTCTAACCCACATGCAAAGGAATTCTCGGAAAAAAGCACAGAGCTTTAGAAATAAAGCTACAGGGCAATTTTCTCGAAAAAATCTAAGACATGGATTTTGTTGCTGTCGCTGAAGTATGTGAACCCAGATGATCAAACTCTGAATATTTTGCCGTTTTCTTTGACATGCGAAGAATACCAAAGACAAGAAAAGAAAAAATTAGACAGAAGATAGAAGTTTGTTTTTTCTTGTTTATTTTGCTTCTGTAGAAAATCGCCTATGCTTGACTGAGATTCGATGAAACCTGCATGCACTAAAAAATCTAACTCTGGAAAATTAATCTTTTGAGCAATCTGGATCCGGCACTAAAAAATCTAACTCTGGAAAATTAATCTTTTGAGCAATCTGGATCCAGCACTAAAAAATTGAACTCGTAGCACCTTCGAATCTTCAATTGCTCAAGAAATTCGCCTTTTACTGAACTCTGTTATGAGAATAATGGCGGCTTTGAATGACTTAATAAATAAAATCAAGTTCAAAATCGTCCCTCCTCATGCAATAAGCCGCCACCTCTAAAAATATTAAATTTAATTCTGATTGGGCCCCAAAATACACGACCTCATCTGATTGGGGCTTTGAAAAAGGTAACTGAATGTTAAATTTACCCTAAAAAGGGCGCCATCTTTAATTTATTCAGTTAACTGACCATGCATGCTAAAAATAGTCCATTAAAATAATCCCCTTTAAATCAAATATTTAAATATTAAAATAATATTTAAAAATCCACCTTTAATGGGCGCCCATTCATCTTGAGTAAAAAAGTCAACCTTTGACTTTAGGCGTTTTTCTAGACTGTCATTTTTAATGAAAATTTGGATTTTGAACCCTCTTTGCAGCCTCTGTTCAACCATTGACTCTGATTGACTAACATCACCAATTGACTGGCTGACAGTTGCATTGCAGAGCAGGATGAAAACTAACCAAATCACTCCTTGAGACTGCAATCCGGAAAACTAAGATCTGAGGCCTCAAAAATCCAAGCGCCCCTAGCAAAAGCTGCGCTTTTTCTCAAACTTAGCCATATTTTCAAGATCTTCATTTCTTACGAAGGTGAACTTGATTCCCCCGTAACTTCTGTTTGGCAAAACTTCAGGACTGAATAACTGGCTCACTACGGAGCTAACTCCATTCCGCACAACAACTTCAAGAGAACACTTTATCAAATTCCAACATTTGATAGCTCAAAATCAAGGGAGCCCCTGACAAAAGTTGCGCTTTTGATCCCAACGATAGCCATTTTTCCAACTAGCTAAAATACCACTTGAACTCCAGCTACTGGTTGATAACTCGCCTTCTGATTTGACGAAGACATGCAACGGAAAGCTGGATGTAACATGGACAGGATGAACACCTGAGATCACCAAAAAGAAGACATTTAAGATTCCAAAACCTTGGCGCTTTTGCTTTTTCCTTATCATTCTGGCCAAGATTTAACCTTGTGTTTGACCTCTGATTCCGACAGTTCAGCAACTCAGATTCACCTGCTAACGGATTTGTTGCGAAGCTTGATCAAATGTGAGGCAAACATCCTAGGTGTCGTTTGGTCAAAAACCTTCATCTAGTCCCTCAGAAAGATGGGCACCCTTTGCAAAAGTTGTGCTTTTCCTTCCAGTGTTAGTCATTTTTTCATCCTCCTCGTTTGTCACTGAATCTCCCATATCAGGTGCTAGACATATCTTTCAGGCAGGCTAGATAGCTCATCGCAAAGCTGACAATATTCCTAACAAGTCTCCTTGGAAGTAACAAACCTCAAAACTGACATCTGGGCCTCTAAAATTAGTGTGCCCCTGGGCTCCAAGGGCTCTAGTGCTCCAGAGTTAGAAAAAATTTCATGATTTTCATCCCGGCAAAAAATCTCCTCTGAGACAAAGCATTATTTAGCACTTATCTCACCACAGATTCTCCATTTGAGTGTTTTAGGCTTAGATCTCAACACCTGACCTCTGCCATCTACCATTGACGACTCCAGAAATTCCATTTCTCCATATGAAAAAGTGAAAACTACCCACCAAACTTAAGCTAAGTTTTAACTGAAACTAACTTCACCATTGTGATCATGAAGCAAAATAAGTCAATCAAAACAATTTTTAGTCAATTCTGACAAGTTTCTATTTTTAGGGTTTCGGGCCCTGAAACGAGGCTTGAAAAACCCTAATTTTCATTTTTTTCAAATTTCACCAATATCTTCTAGACTAACTGACACAAAGTCCATACTTGATTTGCCCAAAAACAGTGTTTTAACATCATTTAAACAAGGTCTAGACTCTTTTAAGCAAAATGCCTTAATGAAGCAAAAAATTTGGTTTGGGTACAACACAGATCATGGATCAACACCAAATTGGCAAATAATGATATGCAATTTAAAAAGGATTCGATGGTAAACTGTTCAGGATCTTACAACATCAAAAGCAACCTCTAACAGACGACAAACTATCTAGTTTTACAAAATTTTATTATGATATAGATACCGAATGACATAAATATCAATAATCACAAGGAATATTAGAAATGAGAATATCGGATCTATATAATTAACATCAAATCAAATGATAGGGTTGTCATAAAAGGATGCAAACCTCTCAATGATAAATCACTGTGGAAGCCCCAAAATGCAATTGCCAAAATTGGCATACAATCTCTAAACACTGACATGCAACTATTGAATACTCACATGCAATACCGAAACTGACATGCAACTACTGAACGTTGACATGCAATTGTTGATCACTAACATGCAACTACTGAAAACTAGCATGCAATTGCAATATTGCATCGATCCAATTTTGTACAACCAACCCCAAATAGGATGAAAGATATCAAACAAACCTAAACTGTATTGAAAATCGTTGATTTGAAACAGAATACAGGTCTGTACAGCACCTTGATAGCAAGGTACACACCCAAAACTCCCTTAGGAATACTACAAATGCGATTGTGACTAGTACAATTGATATAGAGGATGGTACAACTAGATTTAATGCTAAAATCTACTGATAACAAGAGCTGCAACCACCTAACTACCATTTATCTTGTATTTAATGATGTATGACCTACAAGAGATTAGGAAAGTCAACCATGAACTCCCACCAAAAAAAATCATTAGATTATTTATGAAATACACTAAAATAATTGAAACCTTCAACCTAAACAAACTCTAAAAAACCCAACCACACAATATTTTTTGTATATTTCACACCACACCACACTGAAAACTTCACACTAACTGAAAATCTAAAAATACAATCCACTATCAACTCACAAGTAATCCTTGGAAGGAATTACTCAAATGGCTAGGTTTGTTTTTGTCTTCAAAATCATTTTTCCAAAGGGTTTTCGTCTGTGGGCTGAAAGAAAAAAGAACTCACATTCATTCTCTAGAAAGTAGAAACTGATGAATGAACAAGGCTCTTTTTTATGTCCAAACCTCCATTTATAACTTTTTGAGGGAAAATAATATAATTTGATGTTCTTTTATTTTATTTTTCCCTCAAAGTGATAAAATTATAAAGTGTTTTTATAAATAATCATTTTTAGGACCTTGATCCTAGTGACACTTTTTATTAGTAAGCTACCAGTTTGCTGCATATAACCCCCTAATCCTGGCTCAAAACGGATCCGGCTCATGGTTATGGTCTGGTTCGATACTGGTCCGAACAGGGTCTAGCCCACAGTCTGTGGGTTCAATCCTTGCTGGACCAACATCGAACCCAATTCGAACCCAGGGTTTTTCATGCCCAGGACATGGTTTCAAGATTTTTTTTTGACTTTTTTTTTTGACTTTTGACTTTTTGTTGACTTTTAAAGACTAAAATATTCCTTCCAACCCTAATATTTGCCTCCTAACACATCAAATAGGTAAAAACATACTTATTTAACAATTTGTGAATGAAAAACAAGATTTTTTGCTGCCATTGCTGAACTTTCTCTCTTGCTTGCACAAGCTTGAATAGATTTGAAGGTTGTTCGTTGATTGTTCGAAGTTGGTTGTTGTGCTATTCCTAAGCACTTGCAAGTGTTTGTTCGTTGCCAAGAAGATCATAGAGCAAGATTTATTCAAAATAGGTGGGTTTCTTGAAGTTTTTTGGCTTTTTTTTTTCACATTTTTTTTTACAAATGAACTCTTTTGTTTTGTTTTTGAGTTTTGTTTTTCATTCATCTAAGTGTCTATAACACATGTTCAATTTTTCCAATTTTTTGAAATGAATTAAGTTATTTGGTTTCAATACCAAAACTTCAATGTGTTGTGCCTTAGGTATTACAATGGCACCCGGTTCTTCCTCCTTAGGCTCAAACCAATCTCGTTTCAAAATAGACCCAAACTCTCCCCTTTGGAAATATGTTGAAATGGTTCAACAACTTCCAGGTGGTGGGGCATATGTTTGGATTTGTAGTCATTGCAAGGTTAGATATTTGACCTCATATAGTCGAGTGAAAGGGCACTTGTGCAGGATCTCAGGACTAGGCATCAAAGCTTGTCCAGGTCCAAATAAACAAGGCATTCCAAATCCCATAGTATTGGGATATATTACTGAGCAAGAAAAATCAAACCAAGCAGCAATTCGTCTTAAAACAAGTCATCTTTTGTTAAACAAAGGATCTCGAGTGATGAAGCCCCCTACACCATCTTCTCAGTTTCCACCTACAGATAGCCATCCATTTATGTCCATCCCTCAAGAGTAAATCGTGCCCTCTACAAATAAAAGATCTAAGGGACCGTTGGAAACTTCATTTCAGAATGAGGCAAGAGAGATTGTTGATCAAGACATAGCAAGATGTGTCTATGCCAACGAATTGGCATTCAACATTGTTCGTTCCCCATATTGGCAAAAAATGGTGAAATCTATTAATGAGGCTCCAAAGGGGTATAAGGGCCCAGGTTTTGAGAAGGTGTGTTGCACCTTATTAGATAAAGAGGTGAAATATGTAGTGGACTCTTTGAAGCCCATAAGAGATTCGTGGATCGAAACAAGGGTGACCATCATTTCTAATGGATGGAAAGATGCAAAAAATTGCCCATTGATCAATGTTATTGTAGTGTCCCCTAAAGGGGCAATGTTTTCGAGAGCAGTGGATTGTGAAGGACATGTGAAGGATGGTCCATTTATTGCTAACATCCTTTGTCAAGCTATTGAAGAAGTGGGCCATCAAAATGTTGTGCAAGTTGTAATTGACAATGCAAAAAATTGTAGGGCTGTTGGGTTATTGATTGAGGATAAGTATTCACACATTTTTTGGACACCTTGTGTTGTCCACTTTCTCAATCTAATGCTACAAAAAATTGGAACCAAAATTGAGTGGATCAAATAGGTGTATGCTGAGGCCGAAGACATCCAAATGTTTGTCACCAACCACCATATGACACAAGGAGGATAAGTATTCACACATTTTTTGGACACCTTGTGTTGTCCACTTTCTCAATCTAATGCTACAAAAAATTGGAACCAAAATTGAGTGGATCAAATAGGTGTATGCTGAGGCCGAAGACATCCAAATGTTTGTCACCAACCACCATATGACACAAGGCATATTTAGACAATTCTCAAAATTGGAGTTGTTGAAGGTAAGTTAATTCTAAATATTTTTAATTTGTTTTAATTTTAAATTTTGATTTTGTAAATTTAAATTATATTTTATTTTGATTTTCAAACAGGTTGTTGAGACCCATTTTTCCTCCAACACAATTGTGTCGAGACGACTTATGAAGGTTCGTGAGGCACTCTCTACTATGGTCATCAGCCCTAATTGTTCCCTATGGAGGCAATCTAGCACTGAAAGGGCAAATAATGTTAAGCAAATGATCCTAGATGACAATTGGTGGGATCGTGTTGAGTATCTCCTCAGTTTCACTGAGCCCATATTGAGCATGACTCGTTACATTGACATGGATAGACCTTGTTTGGGCAAAGTATATGATGGCAACGACTGTTGTACCGAAACCAAATTTTTTGCTTCATTAAGGCATTTTGCTTAAAGTGGTCTAAACCTTGCTAAAATGATGTCAAAACACAGTTTTTGGGCAAATCAAGTATGCATTTTAAGTCGGTGTGATGTTGAGAAAATATTGGTGAAATTTTTAAAAAACTGCAAATTAGGGTTTTTGACACCTGTTTCAAGTCACGAAACCCTAAAAATAGAAACTTGTCAGAATTGGCTGAAATTAATTTTGTTTGGCTTATTTCACATCACAATCACAGTGGTGAAGTCAGTTTCAATTAAAAGTCAGTTTAAGGCTGGTGGGTAGATTTCACTTTTTCGGGAGAAAAGTTAGCATCTCTGAGTTCGTCAATGGCAGTTGGCCAGTACCAGGTGTCAAAATCTAAGCCTGAATCTCAAAGCAGAACATTCTATGATGAAAGTTGCTGAAAAAGATGCTTCACGATAGAGGGGATTTTCAAATGGCGAAAAGTGCAAAAATATTCTCAGTCTGGAAACACTTAACCTTGTAACGTGGGAGATGCTTGCGCAATCAACATGCAAATCAACTTTATACTATCCGTACATGTGAAAGTGGTGAAATACAATCATATACACACGTCAATAGCAATAATGCTTCTACGTGGTCAACTCAGCAGCCAAAATGGTGTTTTGCAGAGCGCGAAATGAAGGAAACATTCGACCTCAAAGCAAATCTGCACCCATGTAGCTCAGGGGCGCCCTTCATTTTGGAGGTTCAAATTTAGTGCTTTTGGGTTGCAAATACATTCAATCTCTTTGGAATTTAGTCAGCTTTCTGGAAAGCTATTAAGCGAGATTGTAAGAGACCAGGTGTCTCTCAACCCGACTGCTGACTGAGAATGCAAGTTTTTGTTTGTTTTCTTTGTTTTTTGATTTTTTTGTGGTTTTTGCTAATAAAGAGAATGGTGCGATTTAAGAGAATGGTGCGATTTTTGCAAATAAATGCTTCTAAAATCTTAATAAATACAGGAAAGTAAATACTGAAGCAGATAGACTTCTGAATCGATCGCACATGAATTTATTATTTTCTAGATGATTACAATGATGAATCTCTAACATGCAGACAAAAAGGCAAAGCAAAATGTAATATTTAAAAACCTGATTGCAGCCGCCTATAGGAAGCATGAAATGGTACGGCCAATCCCAAAGACAGTCTTTCCCCAACAAATTTGGATTGCAGATGCTACTGGAGACCTAGGCGCCCAAGTTGGAGAAGGCAGAATGCAAAAAGGCAAGGCGTTTTGCCTAGAGAAGAAGTACGGCCTCTGTTGCAGCAAAGTACGGCCTGTACCAACAATAATAGAATCCGTACCACCTTGAATAATGTGCCAGATAAAGAACTAACCCAGCCGCTCAAGATATCACCTTTCCCCTAACGAATACTGAATCAAACCCTAACGAATAACTTCACAATAGGCTCTGTAATAACTTCTGAATGAAGCTATTCAACTGGCAGGCAATAAATCAGCTGATATTTCACAGCGTCTGAACTGCAATACACTGAAGATGGCTCGTTCTCCAATGCAGTAGAAAACTAAAACCCTAGGCTTCGTTCTCTGAAGAAGGAAATGGCTAAAATCGATTCTCGTATGCATAATCCTGAATTTCTTCAAAAGAAAACCTTATATCTCCTCAAGCAAGTCGATTTCCTTCAAAAAGCATCATTTAAATAAACTTTGAATTTCACTTTTATTTTTTCAATAGTTTGGGCGCCCATTTAATTATAATAATTAATTGAAATGTGGCCCCTTCTTCATGATGGTCAACCCCTTCATTAAGTCACTTAAGTTATAACATAAATTTACATTATAACTTTATAACATAAGCTTCAATTAAATTAATATTTATTTTGGCAAATAAATATTAATATCTCTCTCAATATAAGTCCAAATGACAAGCCGTCTGAAGCCGGATGATAAGTGACTGAATCAGCATATGACCAGACCATATTGCTAAAAATAGCAGGGGTGCTCCACTGAGTGCCTCCACTTACTAAAAATAGTAAGTCAAGCAAATGATGTCCAAAAGACCCCGAACGAAAGCCAAACTGAATAGTTCTGACAACTGAAGCCAAGCCATGCCTCAACAAGACCCTCTATCCCCCATATTAGCCTACGAGGGCCACATAATAGGCTAATCTCAAGTACTGAGAGATGTCAACTAGAAGGGGACATTACAGAGATCATCCGAGTTGCAGAACTCCGGTTATCTAAGGCCGAAGCGGAAGGTACGAAGAGGTTACACAGAACAGAGGACTGTCAAATTTCAATTTTTGCGCCCTTGTAGCTCAGGGGCACCCTTGAATTTGACCCCCCAAATGATTGAATTTGCAGTTTCCATCTCCCGGAGTTCTAATTCAGTTTAGCTTCGCGATGCACCCATTCGCAAGATCATCAGACATGCTGAGTGACCGTGATAGTGGTTCTAGTGAGCACGTAAAATAGAGGGTGGATAAATGTAAAAATGTCAACCTATACC
>VDFB02091682.1:0-21739 GCA_007258455.2 Sequoia sempervirens | reverse complement strand
AGATTGTCATTGCGATTAGTTTCTTCGAAGAGGAGGAATTAACATTCAGAGGGAGTCTGACAAACCAACAAAGGCAACCTTGGACGAGGAGGTCAGGAGGTTGTTGCAAGAACTTGGAGCTTCAGAGGGAGTCACATCATCATGAAGATCTGTTGCAATGTGTATTTCTCTGTGACGGAGAAGTATGAGGTGAAAGCCCTTGTAGTGTATATTTCTATGTGATGGAGAAGTATGAGGTGAAAGCCCTTGTAGTGTATATTTCTCTGTGACGGAGAAGTATGAGGTGAAAGCCCTTGTAGTGTATATTTCTTTGAGATGGAGAAATATGAGGTGCGAGCCCTTGTTTATCTCTGAGATTGAGATGAGACGTCATGTTGAGAGACTCAATGACGACATCACGTTGAGAGACTCCGCGATGAACCCTTTGTATTTGTGTTTTTCCACACATGGGAGTAGCCATGGTGGATGTCATGTTGAGAGACTCCATGATGACATCACGTTGAGAGACTCTGTGATGGGCACTTGTACATGTGTTTTTTTCCACACATGGGAGTAGCCATGGTGGACGTCATGTTGAGAGACTCCATGACGACATCATGTTGAGAGACTCCGTGATGAACCTTTGTGCTTTCCACAAATGGGTGTAGCCATTGTGGGCGTCATGTTGAGAGACTCCATGACGTGGATATCTGAAAAGATACCTCCCTAGCTAAGAGGGAGTGTTGATGTAATAGTGGCAGGAGTTATCTTTCTCCCTAATTTGAGAATATTAAATATTAAAATAATTGTTAAGGCAAGTCAGCCTTATTATAATTAATACTTTAAGAGGCCAACCAAGTGAAGAGTCGCCTTGCTTGTGAAGAGTCTCCTTGCATTGTATATACAGAAGGAGATGATCATCCATTTGATAATCAATCAAGTCATTCTTATTTTCACATTCATTCAAGAAGGCGCAGCAGATCATCTTGTAGCAGTGGATCGACTTCAAGAAGAAATATTTATCTTTGCATCAAAGGAGTGATGCTATTATTCATTGTATTAATTTGCCATTGAGAAGGGTCTGATTGTAAAGCAGATTTCTGCTCCTTTTATTTGATATATATAAGAGATATTCTTTGCTGGGTTTTTCTCCCTCGAGTAGGAGGGTTTTCCCAGGGTAAAAGTGCTGTGTTTATTGTTCATGTGTTGCATTTTCTGCTTTATGTTAATTCTGATCCTAAAAACTCACAAAAACTAATGTGGCTAATGAAATCTCTAGGAAAATATGACTTCCATCACTAAGAAAAGACAAAAAAAGAATTAAGAATTAAGATTAATCACAGGACTACCCCCAACACTTTGAAGAAAATAATGTAAAGTAACAATTACATGAAGTGCTTGGAAATTTACTTGGTGAATCCTCTAAACAAAGAGTATGCGATTTCAGCAAGGATTAAATAATATTGCTAGTTATAATTAAAGATTAATGATTTCAAGGGGCATGTAAAGAGTTGTGACCATTGGAGGAAAAAGGTATTTAAGAGAGACCATGCAAGGAAGATGGGGATATATTGAGAAGATTTTTTTATATGTGATCATTACTCATTGTGGAGCATAGACTGTGGTTCAAACAACCTGAGGACGAAACTCCTCTAGGTTAGAAATTAGAGAATGAAAACCTCCTAATTTCCATTGCTGAGTTAGTGGATGAAAACCCTTGGTTCAGGCAGATTTGGGACAGATTAACAGAAGATACAAAGGATAAGTTTAATCTTTTCTGAAGTATATTCTAAGTATTATATCTGAATTAGATAATAAACTGTTAAAACTGCAAGTTCTGGGTCAATCTTGTATTTATAACCAACTGTGCAAACTATTATTGTAAGCCAGAATTTATTATATTTAAAGAAAAATAAAATAAATTGTAAAATAAGTGGGATATTCCAATTAATGGTGCTGTCATCACAAGGCTGACACTCATGATGATTGATAATGTTGTGTGCAAAGGAATCTGCCTGCTCAGACTCTGATTCATATTTGAGGAAGAGAAAATAAACAGTCACTATGTTCCAACTTGCTTGAACATTAATGGCCAACTATCTTCTGATCATGCTAACAAGCGAGAGCCTTTTCACATCAAGAGTTGGGTAAAGGCACAAGTGCTCCATGTAATCATCGTCACTGGAAGGCAGAAGAATATCATTGCAATTACAGTAAACTGTGTGAGACATGTAAGATTCACAAGGTAAGCACAATGCAGCATTACTTGCTCAGATGGTTTTGGTAGGGACAAGAGCTCAAAATAATAGGTGGTTGAACACTTGAGTTTTGCATCCAAGTCATGTGAGACACCCTTGTAATGTGGCACCTTTTAAAATCTGGGATATTCTTTATAGCGTGCCTTACATGACCAAGATGGTATGTACAGAGCTATGCCACAATATTGGTGTGTCGAGGTCCACAATTGTCTCTATCAAGATTTAGATTCCCCTCTAAAACTCAACATCTCATTGATCTGTTTGAAGCAATGAAGAAAGTTCGATTCTCATACAGAAAAGTCTCTATACTCATGGTCCATCCTGAGTGCAATTTATTTTGAAGAATAATCCACTTGCGGGTCAACCTGTTAACAGCTCACCTACAACAACTTGACAACTTGCCACAAAGCTATAACGATGTGTTTGAAGAAGCGAGGGATGTTCTGTGACATTGCTTCCCCAAGCATCAAATTGATATAATCCTTGGATCTCCACTTGCAAACAACCTTCTCTTTGCAGATCAGTTTGAGAGAATGATAAGCTTCACAGGGAAATCTTGGAGGCTATTGGCCAAGGGAAAATTTCTTTATGCTCTTAAATTTGTGGTAGTTTGTGAGAACATAGTCTGCATAGTTTAAAGGTGGTTATAAGTTGTAACCATGGAGAGGAAGTTGGGGCGGGAAAGCACAAAGTCTGCTGTACATAAGTTTTTGCTTCCATGAATACCAGGGAGTAATGCTCAATGGCTACATTGCTTGGATCTGCAATGTTTGAGTCTTGAACTTGTTCTTCTATCATAGGATCTCTTTTTACTTGGGGTTTTGAAAGAGAACTATGAGGGATATGTATTAGAGAAGACTTTGTATTTTTCTGTTTTGAATCTTCGTTCTTGAGGTGGAGCTTTTGAGGTATTTGCTATATATTTAAATAGTCTTAGGTCCTTTCATTGCTTATATCGAAATTGCGACAAAAAGAAGAGCCTGAGGCTCCAATACACCAATCAGTCAATCATTCATCCTAAAAATTTTGACATTTATTTTCAAATGCTTGAAAAAGCCATTCAACCTACTAACTACCCAAACCACCTAACACCTAACTAATAACTAATATTTATAAATTAAAGTGATTATTACATAATCATTTACATTATTTATTTTTTATTTATTAAACTATGCTAAGCACTAATTCCTAACACCCCCTTTAGTGCTGACATAGAAACTAATTATTACGAAACTAGAGCAATGGTAGGCTTTAGTTGATTGTCGCCTCCATCTTTTATTGCTGAGGTTCACTTGTTGCTTCTTCCCCCTTCAATGGGAAAATGCCTTGGATGTTGGTATCTCTTCAATTATATATAGGGGTACATGGGGACGCATCCCCTAAGGTTTTGGCCCCCATTTCCATCCTAGGGATGGGGGACGCCTTGGGGACGTTTCCCTGGCGTCCCCCCCCAAAAAAATTGTAGGGGACATCCCCGATCAACAGAGATGTTGCGTGGACGGCTGATCGTCCTCTAGACAGTTGGGGGATGTCCAGGTGTCTCTTGACCGTCTCGGGGGTGGTCGGCCATCCCCTAATTTCCAGCATGTTTTGGCAATAAAAAAGAGTCCCTAATTTTAAATGTTCATTTTTTATTCTTTCTAAGTGGACCCCACACCCTCCCAACCCTAATTAGATGAGCCACAAGAGGGATTGGTTGGAGTTCCATTAGATGAGCCGGCCTCTCATACTCATAGTGGCAGTGACTCAAACTCTGAGTCTGATTTTGATGCAATGTTGCAGATGCCGATTAGAGGCAGCCATCATACTTTCTATTACTATGTTTTTGACATTTGTGACTTTGTCATTTGGACATTTGTAGTGCAAACTTGTAGCCTTTGGGCATTTTTATTTTTAAAATTTTATATCATATGCACATTGACTGTTTGACATGAATTATGGAAGCAATTAAGTAGCTGCAGTACTATTAATTTGTTCGACTCTCATCACTTATGTGAACTCTATTGTTGTGTTTTACTAAGTACTTTTGATTCTATAATGTATATGTCAATATGATTGCATTTGCAACTTTATCAATGTTCATTGTTATCATTATTCATATGAACATCTGAAATTTGAAATTTCCCTATATTTTTAATATATATATATATATATATATATATAGCTGTCCCCTAAAATCCCGTCCCCGAAACGTGTTCCCCCATCCCGGAAACTTGGTGGAACATAGATTATATATAATTCTAGCATTCCCATTAACTATGCAATATGCATAGTGTGGAGAGATAGATTGGATGTTGTTGTGGCTGATAGTTCTCTCCTCATTTGAACCTTCTTGTCTGTCATCATGGTTGTTAGTATCATGAGTAACTTCTGCTGCAACAGCCTGGTAATAATCTTGCTTCTTCCTTTTCTTTTAGAATATTCTTTAACAACCTTCACTACACCACTAGAGCGCTGGCCCAAATAACCGCTGTAAAGAAATATCTTTCTCCTTGCTTTCCTTATCGGTAGAGTGCCTACATTACAGGTCAGTGTGGCCTTTTAGACATGGTTGGCCTGTCATTGCTGAAAGGTGCTCAACATTATGATAGCAGTCAAGTGGCAGACCATATATCAATTATGAGTAACCAGACATAGATAGCTAACTCGTATACTGCCTAGATGTCTTACCGTGACCTCATTATATAGTAGGAAAATGCCCAGAAATAACTATTATTTGCTTGAACTATGGTTGATCCATTTTTTGCATTGATTAAATGAATCAATGAATGCTTCTATTCTATTGAAAATAGAATCACAACTCATCATAATGATCAAACCATTTCATGCATTCTGCTAGCTTAAGATCTCAGATACCTTTGCTCTTTTCCAAAAATGGTAGCCTTAGATGTGGTGATAATAAAACTCATTTAGATAGAGATTTTCCAGCTATAGCTGCAATCTCTTTCTCTGAAGCTGTTGCCACACTCTTCTCACAGCAAACCTTTTCAACTTCATCATCTCAGAATACTTTTTGTAAATCTCAAAACAAATCTTCAAACTCTTAATATTGAAAACCTCGTCATGCAAAGATCTACTTCAAAAGTGGCAAAATAAATAGAAACTAGAAACTTAAATATATATTGTTTTTCTTATTTCTAATATGAACATTAATAAAATGGAGAGAAAACGATGAAAAGAGCAAACAAGATGGAGAGAGGGCAGAAACCAAACGTAGATGGGTGATGAATGTTAGGAAATTGCATGTGGTCTACATTGTAAAATTGTTGCGAGAATAGGGAATGGGAAAAATAATGGCTGCTGCACATGGTCTTCATTGCATTTCCGTTGTATGAACTGCTTTGGATAAAGAAGGATGAGCGAATGGAAGGGGAGTAGAGAGTTCCAAAAAACCTGCTTAATACCATATTGAAATCACGACACAAAGAAGAGCCAAAGGCTTTAACACACCAATCGATCAATCATTCATCTTCTACATTTTGACATTATTACATTCAATGGCTTTATAAAGCAATTCAATCTACTAAGTACCCAAACCACCTAACAACTAACTAATAACTAATCTCAATAAACTAAAGTGATTGTTACATAATCACTTATATTATTTATTAACGTATGTTAAACATTAATTCCTAACAGCTTAGGGAGGATGGTATTTCCTAGATCTGGTTTGGATGCACCCATTTGTGAGCTTTTCATTAGCTGGAATTATGAGTCCTTGCAACTATGGTTGAGAATTGTTTAGGTTTTCTCCTTTGTATTGTGAGTAGTTCTTTTTTACCCATGACTATCAAGCATTTCAAAGAGGTTTAGTAATTGGAGGAAATGTTTTCCTAATTTATTCCCTTGCCTTTTCTAGTATATTCCATTTAGGATTAATTCTGTAAGGAATGAATTTCAGAGAGATCCACTTTCTAATTTCTGTTTTGGTCATTCTGCAGTATACCCTTGTGAAAAGCAACGAGATTATCTATTGGTTTTTCTCTATGTTATCGGTCCGCTGGGTGCAGGGGGCAGGTCTGGGTCTGGTCCGGCCTGGGTTTGGACAGGGTCCAAGAATATGCCTGTGGGTTTGTGTGGGACGAATTTGTGATGAATTTCTGTGGTTTTTTTTTTGCTATCTAACGAATTTCAACTCGAAGATGGATTGAATGGATCCCATTCTGCCTATAACTCCATAAGCCTTCAAAGCTAACCTGCAAAATGCCATGCAACATTGCAGGGAAATCTCAATTTTGTGACTCTGATTCTATAGTTTAGATTCTCTCGCGTATTTTTCATGCTTGATTCGGACCCATAGTCTTCCCTCCTTAGAATCATGTGATTATTCTTTTTAGAACGTACAACCTTGCAATGGAGAGGGAGTTGTGGAGGCTGCGACTTATCTTGTAAAAAATAATTCATGCCCATCCCATAGTTTGGTTTCCGAAGAGAGGATACTGTAATGAAATTCATTAAATGCGCATAGTGCATTTGTTCACATATAAAATAAATGATCATTTAATAATTAATTTCAATCACGCCTACACTCTATCCCACAATATAAGGCTAGTTGGAAGCAATAATAAAAGGAATTCCATGAATAATGAGAGAGAGCAATTACAAAGATCAAAAATTGGCGCCTCATTTCGTATGATTCCCCCCGTATTTCATTCTACCCAAAGGACTGAGTTTCCAAGACTTCATATATTGATTAATAACCCAAATATCTCTTAAAACATCCCTGGCGAAGATCTTTGACAAAGAGATCTGATAATAACTATTATCAATCCATGCAATTTCGAAGGTCAAAGATGCCCACGGATTTGCATTAAGTCTATACATATTATATATTAACTTTATTATTTATTAGCAATTTAATATTAACTTTCTTTTATAATTTTATTGTGATATTATAATATCATACATTATTAATATTTTATAAAGCTAATAAGTAATAAATATTATTATACATTAAAAATATTAAAAATATATATATTACATCTAATATTCTTGATTTCCAGCTATAAATGTGTATATATTTATTTTTTTTGTATGTTTTTGTATTAACGAACCCAACCTCCAAATTTTTTTTGATTGAATTGGCAAACTGAACCCCCGAACCTGAACCCGAACCCAGAGTGGTAATTTAGGTTTTTCTTTGTGTTTTTGAAGTTCACCATTGAAATGGTTCTCACTTCTCTTTTTTGTAGTTATAGTTTGGAATAGTCTTTGTGGTGAGAAGTTAGGATAGATAGACACTTGCTAAGTGTATGTGGTCGTGAGACTCCCAAACACTTAGAAAGGTATATTTTCATATTATATGGGCAACTTGCACTTGATATCTCCTAGTTCTAGGAAAATTAGGTACAAGTGGGTTTTCAAAATTGGCCCTTACACAATTCCTTATATAGTTTAGAGTTCTAGAGCTGTTATGTATTCTCCTATAGTGTTTCCTATCTCTTAGAGCAAAGATCTTGCTAGCACTCACTTGGAAGTATTAGGGCCCTTGTCTTAACATACAAAGAGACAATACTAGGTAGGTGATTGGCTGTCTTAAATGGGGGGCCTTGACGGAAGGAAAGTCTTTATGAATAAGTTTGATTTCATTAGGAACTAGGAACCTCCTTGGATCACCATGTCCTAGTTTACTTTAAATGAGAAGAAGACCATTATTTAGCTTATACGAATCATGTGTCAGGTTAGGTTTTGTACACCTTGCAAATTTGGGTAGGCATTACATTTATTTAATGTTTGTAATAGTTTAAATTATGTACTCTCATGGAAAGAGTGTCCCATTGGGATGGAATCTTGAGTTTCCATGGTGGCACTTTCTATTGCTTGTAGTTGTAACTGAATTATGACGTGAGTAATAGAATGTCATGTAAGATGTGTAAGAGCATCAATGGCATTATAAAATGTGTTAGAGAATCTATGATGCATAAGAGCATGGAAGAGGGAGTTATAAAGTGAACTAGAGAAGTTATGAAAAGGCTGTTGACTAGTTTATGATGCATAAGAATGACACATATGAATGTCTTTTAATAGGTTGAATAAGTCCAAAATTGAGCACCCTGTTTTGGTAGGTGGACTTCTTTACCTGGGAGTTACATACTATTATGGTAGATACATATGTGTAGTGGCATATTGACCGTGTATTTGGATGCCCAAGTTGGACTTATGGTTTTGAACTATGGTATTGGAAACTATTGATGGTTTTTATATTTGGACTTGCTTATATGTTGGATGTTTGGGTTGGAGGCATTATGCACTTTGATTTGTATTTTATTCTTAGTTTTGAAGATAATATATTGAGTGCTCCTTTGATGCTTGGTTTTTTCACGAAAGAGTTTTTGTAGGGTATACCTTGTATTGTGTCTCGTGTTTGGGTATTCTTTTTGAAATTGTTAGATTTGTTCCTATTTAGTATTTCTAGTATCCATTATGTTTAGTTTGAATAGAAGATGTTGTAGTTCTTCTTTTCGTTTGGTATTAGAATCTAATTGTAGCTTGTTTATGTAATGTCTCCTTCTCAGTGATCACCTTGATGGACATTTTAGCCTATTTAATTCCCATAGGCTATAGTTGGGAAAAGGGAATTAATTTATTTAATTGTTTGATATTACCTGGTGGGAAAGTACATTTAAAAAGGTAATGTTAAATAATTAATTAAATGGGTTATAAAGTGACTATTGGAAATAAATTAAAAAGTAACTTTATTTTTTAATAGAGCGGGAAATAAAGTGAAAGATATAAAAGTGGATTTGGAAGCTCATTTGCATTATGCTTGTTTTTTTCTCAAAATTCACTTTTGGAGAGCTTCTTGGAGTTCTTGGTCTTGGGGAAGAGAAAACCCTCGGGCAACTGGTTTTGGTGGTAAAATGATTCCACCCTAGCTGGTTATGAGGGGAGGTCATCCAGATCTTCCAGTAGGACAAACAATGCAATTTTGTGAGTCTCCTGCGGAGACAAAACTGGAGTAAGCGATTACTATTCAGTTTGAGAATATTGTTACAAGGGTTTACATCTGTGGACTGAGTATAGGGGGAATATCTTTCTATTTGCTAGCCGGGTGATGTCCCTCTTGAGCTTAAGACTGCAATATCAGATTATTCTTGTGCTGTGTAGTTGGGCATAGCCCTAAAGGACCTGTGAGTTATCTTAAACCAAGGCGCAGAGCTTTAGTATACTTCCCAGCAGGGTCAGGGTCATTTGAAGGGGTCGCAGGTCTGATACAGAGGACATGGGCTGTATTTGAAGGGTACAGTTTACCTGTGATGCTATTGTCCACCTTTTTGGCAGCCTAGACTCACTTGTAAGGAGGTGTTTGTGTCATTTTAGCAGAGACGTGTACTTCCATGTGAAGCAAACAATCAGACACCAGCCGTGAGTCTCCATACAAAGGCTGGGAGTGAGTTTGGAGGTCGACATGGCCTCAGATAGGAGCGCTGAGTGTTGAGGGTCTGGGATGTGAGGCTGATATGAAATTCTGGGCAGTCTGCAAGGAATTTCGAGCTTCAATCTGACCTTGGCGTGCATTTCCCCAGGTCTGAGATTTCATTGTAATCTCACTAAATATTATTGCTGTTCAATCTGGACAATAAGTTGCAAATCATTTGTTATTGCTGTTATATACTGGTCTGTTGTAAAAGGTGAAATGAATGTACTGCTGTAGCACAGTATTGAGTCCAAAATGTATACAATCTGCACTTTATTATGGCTCTGTCTGAGAATGTATTAGTCTGTAACTTATCACTGCATTTATCTTATCATTTGCTAGTCAATATGAGGGAAATGAAGTTGTGGGTTTGATTATCAAATCTGTTGGATCATTTCATTTGAATACTGTCATACTATATGCAATGCAATGAGTTGAGTTTGATAAAATGGTACATCTATCAAACTGAAAACAATCGCAAAAATACCATACATCTTGGAAGGGGTTTTATAGTTTAATCCATTAAAGGAAAAGGGCATCAATTAACCCTGGCTTGAGTAGGAGCTCTTCATAGATGATATTAATTATTACTTTAGGTTAAAGATGGCGAGCATATCTGTAAATGGTAAAAGTTACTTGTATTAACAAGAGAAAAAGTTACAATATATAGAGAGCTTACATAACTGTAGATATAAAATATATCTACCTACCAAAAGTTACTGTAGAAACAGTAATAACTAAATAGACTAAACATAACATTGACCATTAAATAATAAGAGAATAATATATGATTCTAACACCCTCCCTTAATGGTCAATCCATCAACAACACCAAGTTGCCCCCTGAATTTTACAAATTTATCCGGGCTCAGAGACTTGGTGAGAATGTCTGCAGTCTGATCCGCTGTTGGAACATATTGCAGCTGAACTGATCCGTCTTCTACCAGCTTGCGGATGTAATGACAATGAAGCTCGACATGCTTGGTACATTCATGGAAGACTGGATTTTTGGCCAGTTTGAGCACCCATTGATTATCAGTGTACAAGGGAGAAGGTCCTGCTTGTGACATGTGCATGTCAGAAAGCATCCTATGAAGCCAAACTGCCTCACATGCTGCTTTAACGGTTCCTCGATATTTAGCTTCTGTCGAGGAAAGAGCTACCTGTTGCTTCTTGCTGGTCCATGTTACAACACCTGTACCCAAACTGAAGACATACCCAGAAGTAGATTTTCTGTCATCCATTGAACCTGCCCAATCTGAGTCTGTGTAACCAATCAGCTTTGGATCATTGCATCTGCCATAGAGAATGCCATAGTCGGAAGTGCCCTTAACATATCTCAGCACTCGCTTCGCTGCAATCCAATGATCAGCTTTAGGAGCTATCATGAAGCGAGAGATGTAGCTCACTGCAAAACTGATGTCTGGTCTAGTGGCAGCGAGGTAGATGAGACTGCCCACTAGTTGTCTGAATGTCGTTTCATCGACTGGAGGTGAATCAGAGTTGGCTGACAACTTCAGCCCCTTCTCCATGGGTGTGGAGGCAGGTTTGCAATCCTGCATTCAGAATTTGTCAAGCAAACTTCTGGCATATTTTGACTGAGAGATAAAGATGCTACCATCGGTCTGCCAAACTTCAATACCCAAACAATAATGGAGAAGCCCCAAATCTGTCATGTCAAAAGTCTGACACAAATCGTGTTTGATTGTTGCAATCAAATGTGTTGAACTGCTAGTAATGATCAAATCGTCAACATAGACAACAAGAAAGAGAATATCATCACCAGAGTGTTTGACATACAAATTACTGTCAGAAGGGCTGCGCTGAAAACCATGACCAACCAAGTACTGATCAA
Source organism: Sequoia sempervirens (assembly GCA_007258455.2). Lineage (NCBI taxonomy): Eukaryota > Viridiplantae > Streptophyta > Pinopsida > Cupressales > Cupressaceae > Sequoia > Sequoia sempervirens. The sequence goes on along the minus strand of VDFB02091682.1, from coordinate 10,231 downwards.
TCTTGAAATACCATGCAAGGGGAGCCTGTTTCAGTCCATAGAGCGCTTTCACGAGCCTACACACCTGATGTTCTTTGCCGGCAACCTTGAAACCAGGAGGCTGCGTCATGTAGACTTCTTCCTGCAAATCACCGTTGAGGAAGGCACTCTTGACGTCCATCTGATGAACTGTCCATCCAAATTGGGCTGCAGTAGCGAGAAGAAGACGAATTGTACTCATCTTGGCAGTAGGAGCAAAAGTCTCCTTGTAGTCAATGCCCTCCCGCTGTGTGAATCCCCGAGCAACTAATCTGGCCTTGTACTTATCCAAAGTACCATCTGCATGATACTTGACCTTGTAAACCCATTTGCAGCTGATAGGTTTCTTCCCAGGAGGAAGATCAGAAAGAACCCAGGTGTGATTCTTCAGAAGACTATGATATTCTCATGCATAGCCTGTTCCCACTGGAATTCCTTTAGCCTCGAATACGTCTGAGGCTCATAGATGCTGTGGATGTTGGCCATAAGAGCGAAGTTGACTGTGTGTAGCTGCTTGCTCTTGCTACGAGTTGATCTACCCTCAATGAGTTCATCATCATGAAGATCGCCAATTGTCTTGGCCCACCACTTAGGCCGACAAGTAGAAGTGCCAACATCTGAAACAGGAGTAACAACATCTCCTGGGATTTGGAACAAAGTCATCTGGATGTGAGTCCTGAGGAAAGTCAGGTGGTGCGAGATCATGATCAGTAGACTCCTCATCTTCAGAGTCAGAATGCTCTGAAGCCCTCCCATCATGGGAACCAAGAGGAAGACGAACACCCTCATCAGGAACCTTCATAGGCTGATCCGCAGGACTGGTAGTAGGAACAAATGGACCAGTAGTCTCATCAATCACAACATCACGACTGAATATGAGACGATCTGTCTCCACATCAACCAACCTGTAGGCTTTGTGATTGTCGCTGTAGCCAGTAAACATAATTGTCTGGCTCTTGGAGTCCAACTTGGTACGCTTAGCGTCTGGAATCCATACATGAGCGATAGAACCAAAGACTTTCAGATGGCCCACCTTAGGCTTGCGTCCTGACCAGGCTTCTTCAGGAGTCATCTTCTTAACGGCCTGTGTAGGTGATTGATTCAGGAGGTAGACTGCAGTGTAGACTGCTTCAGCCCAATATTTCTTAGGTACATGTCTGTACTCGAGCATAGAACGAGCCATTTCAGTAATGGTGCGATTCCTGCGTTCGACGACACCATTCTGCTGTGGGGTGTAGGGTGTGGTGAGTTGGCGCTTAATGCCGTGTGTAGCACAAAAAGAAGAGAAGTTAGTTGAACAAAACTCCCCCCCATTATCTGACCTTAGAGTAACAATCTGAGAACCTGATTCTTTCTCAACTAAGGCTTTAAACTGCTGAAATGTGCTGAACACATCTGATTTATGTTTCAAAAAATACACCCACATTTTTCGACTGAAATCATCAACAAACAATAAAAAGTACCTGGACCCAATAACAGAAGGAGTATTCATTGGCCACATACATCAGCGTGAACCAATTGAAGTACCTTGGAGGCTCGCCAAGAATCACCATCCGAGAACGGTGTCCGATGCTGCTTGCCAGCTTGACAGGCTCCGCAAACTCCATGATTTTTAGTTTGGATCTCAGGTAGACCAGCAACAAGACCCTCCCGAGATAACTGAGAGAGGTAGTGGACATTCAAGTGCCCATAACGTTGATGCCAAAGTTTGCTGATGGTTGTACATCGGGCTGCTAGAGCATGCTCCTGAGAATCACTGGAATCAGCAAGTCGATACAGACCATGATCCTCAAGTCCCATAGCAATTGTTGTACGAGTCTCCCGATCAACGATGTTGCAGGTGGACGAGCTGAAAACAACATCTAACTGGGGAGAATGCCGCATGATTTGACTGACTGAGAGGAGATTATGTTCCATGCCTGGAACATAGTAGACATCGAGAAAGAGTAAATTTCTTCCTCCTGAGTGAATCTGGACAGTGCCCTTACCAGCAACTGTGTACTCTTCTCCTCCTCCAAAAATGACAGAATCTGAGAAGGGTTCGAACTTTGTGAACCAATCCTGACGATGGGTAAAATGTCGTGAAGCCCCTGAATCGATATACCAGGCAGAAGAATGGATCGGATCTGCAGTTCTCTTGGCCATAAGCGCATAGAATGCAGACTCTTTCTGCTCAGTGTGCTCAGCGACATGTGCTTTTTGTTGAGATCCTCCTTGCTTCTTTTGTTCATGAGCCAGCCGAGTGCGACAATCAGCCTTAATGTGACCGTATTTGTGACAATAATTGCACTGAACGTTCTTCTTCTTCTTGCTGTCCTGAGAAGAACCAGAGCCTTTCGGCTGAGAAGATTGAGCCTTCCCTTTGTTCTTAGCAGAAGATTTGGCAGAGAATGCCTGTTCTGTGGAGGACGAACTGGCACTGCTTTCAAACTGCTGTCTCCAACGATCCTGTTGTAGAAGCTTGTTACACAAGTCTGGAAACTTCAAGTCAACGTTTGTTGAAGTAATATTGAGCATCTCAATGAAATGCTCGTAAGATTTTGGCAAACTCTTCAGAGTAATGACGACCATGTCCTCTTCCTCCATCTTTCGACCAATGGCTTCCAGCTGGTCGCGAATCTCCTTGATCTTTGTCAGATGCTCTTGGAGAGTGGTGTGCTTCTCGTCCATCATTATTGAAAAAAGCATGTTCTTAAGAAAAAACGCACGACTCTTATCTGACGTTTCATGAAGATCCTTTAGGGTTGTCCATACCTCAACAGTTGTTTTTCCTGACGGCACTTGTGGCAGTTGGTCGTCAGTGACTGAAAGCTTGATGAGCATGACGGCTTCCCGGTTGCGTTCATCCCATTTATCTTGATCCTTTTCGGCTACAGTGGGTCGAGTTGAGTGCCCCAAGACGACCTGATCGAGACAACGATATTCAAAGATCGTTAGCATGCGCTGCTTCCAGGTGTTGTAATTCTTCCCGTTGAACTTCTGGCTGCTTTCGAGCATTATGTTCATGAGAGATGCCATCACGTACCTTGCGGTCAAACTGGTGAAGGCAAGATAATGCAAAGAAAACAAAAATACAGAAACCCGAACACGGATTTTGAGGTTATACTGAAAACCCAGAAAAGATAAATAAAAACCTAGAAGGATGGAAGAATACCCAGAAAATTTTGACAACACAAATTTTGAGGCACGGAAAATGAGGTACCCAGAAAAATTTGAAAGCAACCCAGTTGAGATTTCGAAAAACCCACCAGGAATCTGCAATTAGAAATTTTTTTCGACTTGAAACTGAGGCACAAATTTCGAGGCACAGAAAACAAGGTACCCAGAAAATTTGAAGACCGACCCAGTTGAAATCTCAGAAAATCCAGAAGGAATCTGCAAGCAAAATAATTTTTCGCCTTGAAATAGAGGGTCAAAACCCTAGACGAAAATTTCTGAACCCTAGGCCGCCATTAAAAGACCAAAAAAATGCAGAAAAATGGCTTGAAACTCCACGAAATTGTGGCATACTGAAGCTGATTAGAGGGGCGACCAAGCTAGGACAAAAAAACGTCCTCCACCGAGCTCAAAAACCAGGTAAAAACGCGAAAAACGCGATTTCACAGAAAAACGCGATTTTCAGATCTCAAATCCCATAAAAATGCAGATTTTTTTCGCCCAGAAACGCGTTTTTAGCACGCAGGAGAAATACGACGACTTGCAGCAAGAGGGTCGAATTTTCTGTGAGAAAATACTCACGAAAATTGCAGATCAAAGCCCTCGATTTCGTAGTAGAAAAAGGACCCGCGATTTTAGAGTTGAAAATCCCTTGAGAAATCACAGACAAAGCAGCCACGACTTTACCCAGAAACCCTAGCCTGAAAAAATTCGAATTATGACTTTTGTAAAGCCCACAAATTTTTAGGGTTCTTTTTTCTACTCTGATACCATGTAAATGGTAAAAGTTACTTGTATTAACAAGAGAAAAAGTTACAATATATAGAGAGCTTACATAACTGTAGATACTAAATATATCTACCTACCAAAAGTTACTGTAGAAACAGTAACAGCTAAATAGACTAAACATAACATTGACCATTAAATAATAAGAGAATAATATATGATTCTAACAATATCAAAGATGGAGATTGATAGGTTTAATGACACACCAACATTGAGCCATGGAAGCTCAAGATGAACCTACTTGTAGACAAAGATCTATGGGTTGTAGTATCTAGTTAGAAACTCTCTACCATGAAAGATGAAGACTAGGTAGTGTTGGATTAGAAAGCAAGAAGCTTAATTAGAGTGTACTTGTAAGATTCAGTGCTTCTGAATGTATTAGGAGAGAAAACTACTTAAGCCTCTAGAAGAAGTTGGGAACCTTTAGAAGACTAAATCTCTGGTAAATAAGCTTTTTCTATCGAAGAATCTATATTCTTTGAGAATGAGCAATGGTGACTCCGTTGTAGAGCATGTGAACGCATTCAACATTATTATGAGCAAGATACAATCCAATAGATGTGAAAATGAATGAAGAAGATCATTGGATTACATTGTTATGTTTTTTCTAGATTTGCGTGATAACTTGGTTATGGCAATTAGTAGCATCCCCACAAAACTTAAGCTTGAGGAGGTGATAGGTGCATTATTCTTAGAGAAGTTGAGGCAGAAGACTATGGATTATGTCAAAGATGCATCATCAGAGGTAGATTGAAGGGCAAGGGTACGAACAAAAAATAGGAAATAAGGTCCAAATCAAAGGCGAGATCAAAGTCCCTTGGCAAATTCAAGGTTAAGTGTTAAAATTGTGACAAAACCAACCACATAGAGAAGGATTGCAAGGAAAAGATTAAAGCCAAGAGGGGGTCCAAATCCAATGATGTTGCAAACTCAAGAGCTTTTTATGGTGACACTAATGATGTGTTTGTCACAACCCTTGCTATGCATGCATGGATGATTGGATTTGAAACTTCCTTCCACATGACTCATCTCATGGAGTGTTTCTCTAATTATGAGAGCATTTATGGTGGAAAGGTCTACTTGGGTGACAATATTGAGGAATGTACTGTTGAATCTGGTAGAGGTAAGCTCATGTAAGGTTCTGAGAGGATTAAGTCCCTTTCTAAAGTTTTACACATCCTCAGTTTGGTGGGGAACTTGTTGTCAATAAGTAAAATGAATTATGTGGGTGTGTAGGTAGTCTTTAACAAGGATGGGTGTAAGATGGTTCATGGAGTCATTATTCTAGTTAAGGGAGTTCATGTTGGAATCCTATTTTGCCTCAAGGCTAGCACCTTCATAGAATGTAATAATTTTGAGAGATATGCACCAAAGGGATCAACAAAAGGGCACCACAACATGATGGTTCCCCAACATGCTCTTACATTAGGAAACCATAAGCTTCTAGCTAAGAAGACTATGTTGTAGCATGAATGTATGGGGCACATTGGAGAGAAAGGCCATAGGCTCTTAATGGTGTTGGCTAAGTGAGTTCTTTTTGGAACTCTATTTCTTCTTGCAGCTAGTTTTTTCATAAAATGTAATAGTTAAGAGGAATTTGTAGTAATGAGATTTGTTGGGACTCAATTTGATAGTGCCAAATTTCACTTGAGTCCCAATTGCTTTATACATTTAGGCCTCATTTTTGCCCATCAAATATAATTGATTTGAGAAATTTTTGTATGGCTCTCCATTTGCAAAAAAATGCTTTTAGTGTTGGTCCCCCTCATTCCCCATGTGCCTATTGTGTGCTGAAAGTTGCAAAAATTCCTAAAAAGTTGTGTGGAGTGTTATGTACAAATTTCTAAGAGTTCCGCCCTTGTTGGATTTTTGAAGTTTCCCTTCTTAATATGCCTTTCCTCCTCACTCTACCTTTTCTAATTCTCCTTGTTGAGATATTAGGCTTCCCCGTTCGGGCATACCTTTTCCTTGACCCCACCTTCATCCCCGTTTCTTAAGATTTCAAAGTTTTCATTCTCGACATCCATTTCCTCAACCCCTACTCATTCCTTTGTCCTTGTCGGAGTTTTGGACTTTATCTTATTGGCATGCCTTTCATCTAATCATTGGCTCTTTAATCCTTTATATTAAGTTGCCTTTCAAAACCAGAGTTTTGGCCATTCCTTTACCCAAGTATCTTTTCCTCTGTAATACCAATCTTTGACTTTCAACGCTTCTTTCTATATATTTTATTAGAGTTGACATGTGGGATTACTATTACCATGGGACCTTGGGCACAAGTTATGAGATATCCCCGACTCTCAATCCTTGACATTTCCCACCATGTTACCTTATTAGGTTTGCGAGTATGGACCTATCCTTACTTGTATGCCTTATGGGATGGATTCCTTCGTATCCCTAATCATCAACTCTTGATTTTTCCTTCTATATGTCCTTTAAGAGTTGGAGATGTGGTGTACCCTTATCTATTTGCTTTGAGCATGAAGTATGCCATACTCTTGATTCTCGATCCCGAACAAGTGGTATGGTTTGTGAGGTATCCCTGACCCTTGATCCCCAAAATGCCAAAACTCCTGTGTTTTGTACTGTTCACTTCCACTTACCTCCTTGCATGACCTAGATCACTACTAATGACCATATTTGATGCTGCAATTACTCCAAGGAGATTTTCCTACCCAAGGATAGTTGTCCATTTTAACGACATGGATTCGAACATATGTCAAATGGTGGAAGAGAAGAATGCCATGCTACCATTAATGCGATGGTTGTTTTTTTTTATACGAACGATTTTCACGCAAGCTCTAGGTCACTATTTTAGTGGATTGATCTTGGCTTGATTAACTGACAACATTGATAACATCCGATCTTAAGTAGATTTCTAGCAAGGATTTAAGTGACTAGACAAAGTTCTATATATACTAGTTCATTTTCTCTAAAAAGTGAAAAGGGATGGTCACTTCTCCATTTTCATTCTATTGCAACGTTGAGCAAGATGTAGAGTTTCAATCTTTACATGTGTAGACACCTTTAGCGCAACTCATCTTGCAAGTCATGATGTGGTAGCTATTGTGTAGCAAATGTTTGTAACTGGATGTCTCCTTGGCTAGTTGTACATTTTCAAGAAAACTTCCAAGTGAAGAGGTGTGATAGGTTTGCCCTAGCTTAGGGTTTTCTCACACTACATTTGCTGATGTGAATGTAATATTGATTAGATGAATGTCCCAACACTTGAATACATTTTAGATGTTATGTGTAATGGTCTTTCTAATATTGCATATGGATTTCTAGAAGTTTGGAGAGGGATTATTAAACATGCCCAATTATTGATATCATATCTCTTTTCTCATTTCTATGTGTTGTTCCTTCTAGTTTACTTCGACTTTGTAACCCAATACAAGGCACTGGTCTTGGAAGTGTTTGATCCTCCATGCACCTTAAAATGAACAATCTCATTAATCAGTAGTTTAGGAGGAGTTAGTTTGTATGAATTTCATGGTTTAGTATTTCAACTAGAAAAACATCTCCAACAAGCGTTGAAGGATTTTTATCTTAAGAGAATCATGTCTAGCATACCCACATTTTGCAATCTTGCGATGATGGCTTTATTAGCTAAATAGAGGTAATAGCAATAGGTTGGTCTTTGATTAAGCAATTGAATTTGGGGTGAAAGCATACATTTGGATACTACTACAAGGCTCTAGCTGTTAGTTTTTATGATCAGATGTAAAGCAGAAATTTAATTCAAAATCAGACACAATAACACAGCATATACCCTGGGAAAACCCTCCACTTGAGGGAGAAAAACCCAGCAACAATATATCACTTATATATTGAATATCAACAAAAGTCTCCTTTACAAAGAGGCCGATATGGAGGCCAAGTAAGAGCAACACAATCTGATGCTAACACAGTAATAATATAAACTCAGCCTTCAACAGATATATCGATCTGCACTTGATAATCTCCTTACTTCACCAACTTGCACTTTTGAGTATCAAATTATGATGAATCTATGTTATATGTGATACAATGAGAAGGCATCGATTATATATACAAGTAAGAAGGAGAAGACGCAACTCTTTAATCTCCATGTCGGCCTCCACCAAGGGTCGTGTCTTCCAAATACATAAAGTCGGCCTCCAAAAAGAATGTGACCCTTCATGAAATCGCGCCTATAAGATGTTGGCCTTGATATCAATAATTAAATATTAATTAATGTACATTTATGAAGCACCTCTTCATCGATATATTATATTGCAATTTGAATAGCTGTTTGGCTATCAATTAAATTGTCTCCATCGCATGTATTGGGCTGGAAGTAGAAGCCCGACGCTGCTCGCTTAACATCAACACTAGCAAAGAAGACTATGTTGTGGCATGAGTGTAGGGGCCACCTTGGAGAAAAAGGCTAAGGAATTTGAAACATAGAAACATGGTTGAGGGGTGAGTTGATTGTTCCTTGGATTTGACTTTTGTGAACATCGCATATAATAAAATCAAAATTGTGTTTAGTTTTATTCGATCTTTGCTATATCTATAGGGATTTTGGATTTGATTCATAGTTATGTGTTTGGTATTGTTGATGTACTTCCACTTGCAAAATCTTTGTATTATGTTTTCTTCATTAACAATATCTTTAGGAAGACATGGGTTTGTTTTCTCAAGCATAATCCAAGTTCTAATTTATGTTCAAAGCTCTTATAAAGAACTAGACATAAGAGAAGATAAGGTGATGATAACAAATAATGGCAATGAATTATGTTCAATAGAGTTTAGTAAATTTTGTAATGATAATGGTGTTGCATGACATAAGATAACTTTGTACATCCCTTAGTTGAATGGAGTTGCATAAGATGATGATGGAGAGGACTAAAAGAATGCTCAATGGAGCAATTTAGATCAAAATTTTGGGTAGAAGCTATGAGTACTTGCCATTTGATTAGTAAATCTTCTTCATTAACACTTGTTGACAAAACCCTAGAGGAGGTTTGGATGGGCAAGAAGCCCTCACTTTAGCATGTCAAAGTTTTTGGTTGTGAGGCATATGTGCATGTAAGGAAATATGCTAACCAATTTTTTTCGATGAATTAACACACATAACCAGCACTTAATCAACTCGGTTAGCGTTAGCTCCAAATAGAAATCTGAACTTGAAATGAAAACTACTCAACGTCAAGAATGTGCACTCAAGATCCCACCGAGGGCGAGGTGCTAACATATGACGGAGTGTTGAATTTGAAAACTAGAAACTGATAGGCGGATAACCAGCCATGAAAAGCATTTCCTCACTACCACCAAACAGTGGGGGGAAAAGATTACAATTAAAATAATTCATCCGTTAAGTGTATGGCATCCACAGAGTAGGGAATACTCCAATGGTCCAAAGGTGAGTTTATAATAATTATTAGGCAAAGAAGCCAAATTTCTTTAAATCCACTCTTCCACTTATTAACGTGGGGGGAATACTGTCCACACAACCACTTATAACGTGGGGGGAAATTACAAACAAGGTATAAGTTTATTCTAAAATTCAACCACTCAATTGTGGGAGTGTAAAACAGATATAAAATTGCAGCAAGTAAAGGAAGAGCTGTTAGTACTACTAACTAGCTTTACAAAGAATAAGAACAGCTGCAAATAGAATAGATAATCTTCCAAGAACATTAAACAGTTAGAGTATCACTTCCTCTAACATTTACAATGATATAAGATGACGAATTGAAACTCAAACCAGCATTATATCAAAAACTAACAAGTCTGATATAAAAATCTGCAATCTGGAAATGTCTATCAGCAAACAGCAAACTCATAAAAATGATCACAACTCCTTCAATATACCTCTGAATTGAATGAAACGAAATGCAAAGTCTCTTTGGAGGATAGGCGCCCAGACTCAAACCACAAAACTGCATCAAAACTCATGATATTATTTTGCACGAATCCCAAAGCACTCTCAAGATGGTACGGCCCTCAAGAGGGGCGATTTCTCTTGCTAAAAATCAAATACTTGGAATTAAATTCTGAAATTCTCCAAATATGATCGCCATTAGCATAGAATTGCAAGGATCAAATACCCATAACCAAAATAAATTCACATCAAAAGCTGTAAATGAAAAACACCTTCAGCTGTGTATACATCAACAACATTAAAACTGAAATTCTCACCAAAATTCACCAACTTTGAAGCACAATCTGCTAGTCCGATTGAGAAGCAGCAAAAAGACCAACTAGGTGTTGTCTTTCAAACACGAAATTGGATTGGAACTAGGAG
>VDFB02091680.1:0-20306 GCA_007258455.2 Sequoia sempervirens | reverse complement strand
TTATCTTGTTCAAATTTTTTTTTTGTATTCTATATCTTTATGTCCAATTCTCTTGCACTCAAAACATTGACCAAAGAATGATGAAGTATTTTGATTCATTTTTTCATTCTATTTCATTTTATTTCCACAATATTTTTTCCTATGTCCAAACTTATTGCAAGAATAACAATCATTAAAATATAAATACCTTTGAGCATTAGGTTGTTTGATAGGAATCTTTCCAGTATTGCTTCTTTTGTTCTTGAATTTTCTATCATTGCTTTGAGTCTTCATGTCAAGGGATTGATCTTCTTTTGAAATTTGTCCTTCTTCAAATCCCAAACCACTTTTGTCCTTAGAGGGTTTATGTCTTGCAATTAGTTTATCCAGCATTGTAGAGCTTGTCACAAATTTATCTTCATGTCTTCTAGTTGTTTCCAAATCTAATTTTAGAATTACCACTTCTTGGTCAAGCTTTGCACATTCATCCATCTTCCTTTGTATTTCATCTTTCTTACAGTCTTCAATTTTTCTCTTTCCTTCCAGTTTTTCTTTTAGTCCAGTGATGTCCTCATCTACTTTCTTTAATTGATCACTGACTTCACTATATTTTTCCTTCAACACCTTAATGCACTCATTTGATTCCTTCAGGCTATCCTTCAAATCTTTACTTTATTTTGTATGTTCAACAAAGATCTCTTCTGAAGGAATGAGATTTTTTTTATCTTCCATGTATTTGAATTTCAAGACCTTCCTCAAGTTATTAGACTTTTTAAGAGGAACCAAACTCTGATACCAATTGTTGATTACCTAGAATACTAAAAGCGGGGTGAATCAATATTTCATTAAACCATTTAGCTATAAACCATCCAATTATTAAAGCATATTTAACTGCTAACAATAATGAAGACATTGAAAAGAACATGACACCATAAGACATAACAACACCATATTTTTATGTGGAAAACCCAAAATGGTAAAATCCACGGTGAGGATTAGCTCACAATATATTATATCTGGATATAGTATATTATAGGGGCTCACTTCCAGGACACATTGTCCTTAAAAGGTTCACAACCTGTAAAAATTACAAAAGAGTATGGCTCACTACCAAAAGGATGAACTAATGGAATACACCTTCTATGTGTTGAGTTTAGTTCCAATTAAGCTTTGAATATGAAGTATTGCCCTGCTTAGCAGTCGCTCAACAAATTTTCTTTGATTTTGAACTTTCACAATTGAACACCACTCGCATTAGGTTTATCATTTAATTTCGTACATCCACTTATCTCTCATACTTCAACACACCCCATTTCAATTCCAAAATATCTCATATATATACCCAAATACATTGCACACATCAATTAGGTCAGCCTAATTAGATGTAAACAAAACAATCCAAAAATAGCTCTTGTCAGCACCATACAAGATTTAAAAACATCTTTCACCCAAGAAAAACATGCAGTACTCAATTTCAAGTCAACATGAATCTAAAATATATTCAACTAACATCCACAAAGTATAATTAATCTTCTCAACATGTATCATGGATTAGGATGACCAAGAATAGGATGTAATCACAATTACAACACTGGGCCAGCCAAATCAACCTATGTATGTACTCCTCATCCTCATGTTGCTAGGCAACATCAATGAGGACAAACTCCCAAACTTCCAACAAAAATATTTTGTTCTTATTTGGGTTGTGGTAGTTGTTTGTGGCATGACAATATAAAATAAGAGTCTTGAAGTGTTGTTGGATGTTCAAGGAACATCTCTTTGTGATCCATGCATCAATGGTTGATCTATTTTATGTTGCATTATGTCCTGAGTTGGTTCTTTGGGTTCTTTCTGGATGTCTAGATAATAGGGCTTGTTATCTTTCTTTTGTTATGTTCTTGAGGGTTTGTGCTAGCATATTAAGTTGTGTTAAGATGAATTTTGGTCTTGACCTATCGTGGTTAGAACTGGATAGAGTAAATTCAATTGAAGTTGTTTTTTTGGGCCAATTGGTTATGTGCGACATGTTTCATCTACGCATTTCCTTGTTGCCTACTTGGGTTGATGTACACTATCGTGTGAATTGTTTTGGATCACATTGGAATATGTAATAAGATTTTTTTGTCCTCTTTTTCTTCTAGATAAGACCATATTATGTGTTTGTGGCCGACTTGTTGAGTTTATTGTTTACCTTCTTCCTAGCCAACCTAATTGAAGTTGTGAAATGTTGCAGTGGATACAAATGTAAGAACTTTTTAGATGCAAATTGAGCAAAGAAGTGTGAGAGTGAATGTATTGAATATATAGCAGAGAAAGTATGAAAGTGTGTGGAAGAACTTGGTCAGCTGTTCTTGAACACCTCAGTCAATAGAGTGTTGTGTTCACAAATATTGTAACTTTTTATAAACTTCTTGTATCCTACTCTAAGATAGTGAATCTCATTAGGTCCTTGAATATTTCCCTAGAGTTGTACACTTCAATATATAAGTCCTTTGTATCTTGCACTAAGGTTGTGCACCTTATTTTGCAAGTCTTTTGGGAGTGAGCCTTATTTTGTAAGCAATGAGCTTCATATAGTGTGAGTTAACTCTCACCGTAGTTTTTCCTTCATTAGTTTTTCCTCATAAATTTGGTGTCATCTTTTGCATGTGTTTTCCTTGTTTTTTCTTCCATTGTTGTTGATATGATTAAGGGTTGAATTGTTATATCTTCCATTGTTATTGATCTAATTAAGGGTTGAATTGTTATATATTTCATTGTTGATTTGCTTAAGTGTTTTTGATTTGGTTAAGAAGTTTGAATTGTGTTGAAGATCTTAAGTTCTAGAGGAGATTAAGTTTTGTAGATACTGATTCACACCCCTCTTAGTTTCTGGGTGTGTTCAACAAGAAGGTCAATGTGACCCCCCCAAAAAAAATTGAGAAGGAAATAAATACATGCCAAGAAATGCTTCCTCTCAAAACTAAGATGAGAAGAGAAACCATTTAGCCTCCCCTCAAGATGATGTATTTAGTGCTAGTAGGTGCTCAAAACTAAATGTTGAATATGATCCATGAATGTTGAACAAAATTTACCCCCTTGGGAAGAAATAACATCACAAATGTGTACAAGATGACTTCCCATTCTAGATAGCAATATGCAAGAAGTAAGATAATGACTAGTTTTTCAACATGATTCAAATATAATGATGATGTCCATAAATTTTTTGAATGATTCTCAATTATCTATAAGAAAAATCTATATTGTGACAAATTTTGATGAGATGGATTAGGTACCATATAAGATTCAGGAGTAGGAATCATGGATGTATGGTGACAACTAGGCCAATGAGAATTTGTTACTAATTCAAAGGATGTCAAAATAGATGATGATTGAGTTGGATTGGACTCATGAATGTATACAAAATTTGTCATAATAGAGGAAAACATAGGCAAGGAAATAACAAGATCGAAATATGGAAGTAGTGATGCAAATTCATCAAAGATAACATCAAAGAGAATATGATTGTACTCAATAGTGTTCCAAAGTTGTAATGCAAGATTCTAAAAACACAAATGAAAATTTTGGTAGAAATGTGTCTCAAAATGACAAATCTGTAAAAATCATGTAAATATTTTGGTGAAAATAATTGTTGGAAGTCATGTATATATCAATGATAGATTTTATTACACCCCTAATATTAGAGTACATCAAATTATGAATAGTCAAATTATCACTATCTCAACTCCTAGTTAAGTCATATTGTCATTTAGTTAATTAGGTCAACCTAGGGCTTACATAGGGTTATCTAAGTTGGCCTGGGTGATATCCTAAGCATAAATAGGTATATATAGGAGGTTGTGAGTCTTATTTCATCAGCATATTGTGAATTGTATTATCATGGAGATATTTGGAGGTTTCCCCCCTCGAACTGGCTTGTTATTCTTAGTTATTATCAAGTATTTGCAACATATTTTCTATCATATTCTTCTATTGTGCAATTTATTTCATTATAATTTGGATGTAACATTAAGTGATGATGGTGAAGATGAGATCACAATGAAATTCATTTTACTAGATTGGTCATACCCAAATGATGGTGACTCACAAGATGTCTAAATGATACTAGATGATGCTTCTACATGTGCTAGAACAAGATCATAAGGTAATGAAATACCATGATCGAGAATAAGTTGCTCCATTTCATCAATTTGACAATGAATGCAATATTTTGTTGTATGCCTTTTCTTTGCACAATATCCATATTTTATTTTTAATTTATTAGGAAAATTATGAAGAATACTTAAAATGAAGAGATTTAGTGTGAGAGACATGATCACATAAACCAAAAAAATAAAAATAAAAAGCACCTATATTTCCCTCGATTAGATAAGAGAGCCCCCCCCCCCACGAAATGATTAGCTTTGAAACATAGGCCTCCACAAAAATTTTCAAGTGAAGTTATAAATTGTGTTAATATTGGATTCCAAATCAACCATTTATAGTGCATGGTGTTTTTTACATTTTTTAGAAAAATGCGCAATCCAAATCTTCAAAATACAAGCATAAATGAATTCCTTGTGAAACTCAAATATGCATAAAAAAGTCTAAAATTTTGATAATCAAGGTGAAGGTTTACATGTCAAAATTTTATTATAAAATTAACTTCAAAGGCCAAATAATGCATTAAAATACCATGCTTTTCAAATTTTCTTGACACCAAAGTGTAGACAGAAAAACCAACTTCTCGTTGACTATTTACATTTGAAAATATTACTCGTCATTTGCAAGTTATACAAAAAAAAATTCCCCTTTTAGAGAACTAATAACAAGTTGATGGTTAACACTAACAACTAGTGGTTAGAATAATTTTGTAAGTTCAACAATAAATTTTATAAGTAGAAGATGATAATAATAACAACCAAACAAATATTTAACCAAACCCACTATTGAGAAGTGCCAAGTGTGAAGAGTTGTTGAGTTGGTGGAACTATTGGAGAAACCTTTGAACACTTTCACTACCCTAGGAGGAGATTGTGTGGTAGTGAATGGAGGTTTCACAATCCAAATGGGAGTGAAATTGTGTTTGGATTCATTAGAGGGTCTTATATCATGATCAATAGACATGGGAGGCCCACATCAAAAGACTAGTCAATGGGGGTGGAGATAGTTGTGATTTTGAGCCCAAGTCGAACGTGCTTATGGAGAAGTAGTGGTGGTGGTATGCTATCACCCAATGGATTCTCATGAGCTAAAAATTACATCAAAACTACCAAACAATGAGTTTTAGTGATGTTGCATATGTGTGAATACACCAATACTAGAAAGGTGATATCCTAACAAGATATGTAAAGGAAATATTTACACTCATAATTCATGATGAGAAAAAGGAATTATTTATTAAGATATATGGACACAAAATTGGTCAATAATTTATGGAATAATTGTTTCAATCCATTAGACAATAGAGCTCTTTAGAAGAATACTTTACATCTAAGGAAGACAAATTGCTATAAATAATCTTAATTGGAGAGATTCTAACAATAGGATGTCCTTTGGAGGTCATTAAGGTGTTGTTGGATATGGTGAAAATAAAGTAAAACATAAAGTAACAAGGAATATTACCTTAGTATGGTATGAGTAGAAGTATGGAGACTAGGGTGTTTGCAGAGAGGATGAGATTGTATATTTTTGTGCATAAAAATGTAGATATGAAGGTTGTTATGTTTAAGGATACTCGAATAATTGTAACAAAGAGGAATGACATACAAAAAGTGCATCAAGATGGTACTATTATAATATAGGATGTAAAAGAGGAGTGTATGGAAAAAATAAGAAATGTGTGGAAGACAATTTGGGTGGAGATGGACAAATAGTGGTGGGTCAAATCTTATAAGAGAAGAGAAATAGAGGAGACACATTTGATGGAGGTGTATGGATAGTGGTGGATAAAAATTCATAAGAGGAGAAGGAAATATAATAAGTTTTTGGAGTAGGAGGTTGGGCTATAGTGAGAAGAGGTCCATAAGAGGAATATAGTCAAATGGAAAAACTTGGTGATAAAGGATAAGAATTATCCTGATTAAATGCTAGAAGAGGTGAAGCAAGATATTTATTTCAATGTACCAAAAGTTAGTAATGGAGGAAAATGTGCATTGTATACATTTTATAAGGGTGGATCTATCACTTAGCTATAATTTTTTAGAACCATGCTTATAAAATTTCATAGCCAATATGCATGATGCAAGAGAATTTTGATCTACAAGATATCTTCCATCACCAAATAAATACAATAAAGGTGGATATGATATTTTTTATTTGTGTTTGGTTCTTTGATAAATTGGCAAAATAGGTATGTGCTAAAATTTTCTAAGAAACATTCCATTTGACTTAAAAAATAAGATAATATTGTAATATCTCCAAAAACTTATTTAATCTTTGACAAGAAACTATGTCGCATAAAAGCACTTCAACAAATTCCTAAGGCCATAAATTATTTATATGGAATCAAAAAAAATATTTAGTTTTATTCGAAAAGTACATTTTATTAGGAATTTTAATATAATTATGGAACTTACACAATAAGTATTCACTTCAACAAAAATTACAACTTTGGTAACATGAGAATGAATTGTGTAAGAAAATTAAAATGAAAAATAGAAAAGGTTATGTATGATGGAATTGGTCATTGTGGGACATTAGGCATTATTCCTTAACCGTTTTGTCTTATTTTATGACTAAAAAATGCATATGTGGATCACATGTTTCTAAGTCAACTAATCTTATTTTAAACAACCCAATAAGAAGCTAAATATATTTGAAAGGTGAATGGTTAGATTTTAATAATTGGAATCCATTGTCCCATCATCCTTGTGGTATTTAGAACCCAAAAAATAAAGCTATAACTTTTCTTGAGTGTGAGGCATATACAACAACATGGGTAGGTCATTTTTGGGTGAAAATCATATCTAGAAATGTTATAAATTAGAAATAAATGGTAAAAAAGAAAAAAAAGTTGAGAAGGTATATGGACAAATGAAAGATAATTTTAGAATGAGAAAAAATTGGAAAACCATACAAAAATATCAAAAATCATGGAAAAGAAAAATGACTTCTCAATTTAATTTTTCTAAGATGACCAAAGCATGCAAATTGGTTCAGTTAGGAAGAGAATGCCATGAACTTGAGATATGTTAAGACTAAGAAAATAGAAATAACCTAGATAGAAGAGATTTTATCCATCCTAGACATAGAGAAGTCTATTTACTAATTTCTCTTTGTGTAATTAGTTTTAGGCTCTTTTTATCCTATTGTAAGCCTTGAAGGAAAATTTTAGATATTCTAGCGAAGGTAGCATTATTTTTTATATAATTGGATTGTGATTTCTTTTTTATTTGTGTGGCTACTAGTTTTATCTTTTCTTTCATTCAACCTCGTTACCTAGATTGTATCAGTCATCCAACAATATAAAAAAGGACATGCAAAAGATAGACAAAAGGTTAATAAAGTTGGATCATTTAATTTGGATGCATCTAGCACAAGGACAAACTCGATTGTGGCTCAAAAGAATCTTGACAAAGAACAAGAACACCTTATTGGTTATAATCTAATACTTTTAGCTTGTACTACAAATAATATAGATTAACTAGACAATCTATTTTTTGCTACCAACTAGTTGTCCCTCTATTTTGGAGTTTTTCTTGGATAAATATGAGTGTCCATTATTTTGTATATTATTTTAAAATATATTCATTACATTAAATAATCAAAATCACTTCTAGATGGTAATTGATAGTTCTAAATTAGAGAACATAGAAAAAAATTGGTGACTGTTAGTTCGAATTAATGGTATGATGAAATTATGGATCATATACCTAGGGTAACTTAGCTATTTCTATGTGACTTGCCATATTTTCCTTGAATTGGCTAATACACTATAATTAGTTCAATGGGGTCCAAATCTTAGAATGAAATGATGTATAGGAACTAGAGACAAAATCATCAATGTTTGTGATCCTTCAAGACAACTATATTCATAGTCTAGTTTAGATGCCACAAATCTCCTTTTCATGTGATCTTGTCATTTACATAGGTGTAGAGCCAAAAAATATGTTTTCCTTTGGAATTAATTATATTTGATACAAGTTTGTTGCTAAGAAGCACCTTTTGGGTCTATTATAAGTGGACGTATGTAACTTCCTTGATTTCAAGCCAAACCCCTTAGTCAATGTGTAAAAGATTATAGACATGCAAGACAAGTGTGTAAAATGCCTATAATGATAATGTAGTGTTTGTCAAGGATGATGTAAACCTAATATAGCTACTTGATAACACATTTGAAATAGTATTTGGGGTGAAAATTTCTCTCAATAATCAATAATTGATCTTCACTAATGATCTGGATCCTGTCCTTAAATATAAAATCTTAGACACTCAAATTATTTCACCCCACAAACTAACATGCTAACACAGGACAAACAATATTTGAAATTATTCTTTAAGAATGAAAAATTATATTTAGAAAAAATAAGACATTATTATTCACGAGTATTTATCCAAAATATATAAATGCAATCATAGTCCAATCTAAAAGAAAGAAAACCCCTAAAACTCTAATTCTATAATTAATATGATAATATTTAAAATAATAAATATTGAATGATGACTAACATATATGTAAAACAAATAACTTAAATATTAAAACAATATATTTATAATCAAACTAAAATTACTCTACATTAATATATAATGCCTCTCTATTAATTTTAGACCCATAAGGAAACCATAGCCATTTTTTTTTTTAAGAAACCAAAATATTGATCATTTTTTTAAAATTAAACAAAGGGCCGCTAAAATCGCTCATGAGAGAAAATTGCCCTCTACTAAAAGCCAAGGAGGAATAAGGTTTAAATATAATTGTCTAATCAACCCATGAAGTTCATTGACAAGTTCCCACGTTTAAAAATAAATAAATAAAATAATAAAATAAATTTATCAAAGACATTAGATTTCCACATCCATAATAATGAGAGATTTTTCTGGATTTCACTGTGTGTTGTTTTTTTGCATCAACGTTTCGAATCACATTCCGTGATTCATCATCAGGATGAAAGAGAGCTGTAGGAGTAGAATGAGAGATTGCAGCCCAAGACAAGATAAATAGAGGGTGGGAAAGAAAATAAATTAGAATAAAATAAAATTACACAATTCAAGAAGGAGAGGACAAGATAAAGACAATGCAAATAAACAAAACCAAGAATATCAAAAATAACATAATATTCTACACACTCTAAAATATAAGAAGAAACCTATGAAAAGATGCATAAAGGAAATGATAAAAGTTAAAAACAAAGCCCAACAATCAATGATATAATAAAATCAAATTATTATGAAAATGAAAAGTATAAATAAATATTAAATGTATATAAATGAAAATAATAATATATATATATATAATAATGTGTATATATAAATTAAAGTAACAAGTAAATATGATTATATAAAAAACATAAGAAAAGTAACTATGATTTAATAAAAAATCAAAAAATAACTAAATTAGGGGAAAACGAGAAACGAAGATTAATAAGAAAGGCTAAAGGAAAAGAAAGATACAAAAGTTAAAAAATAAAATAAAGCCCAATAAATAATGATAAATTGATTTTTTAAGAAAATATAAAAATGAATATATCTAAATGAAAAGTATATATAAATATAAAATGAATATGTGTATATGAATACAAAAGGATTAAGAAATATCAAATGGCAAATATAATTATACACAAAAGTAAAAAATAATCAACACAATAAGAGTAAGAATACTATATATAAAAAGGACAAAAAGAAAAATAAGCTTAAAAATTAAAGGAAGGAAACCTATAAGACGAGGAAGACAGGGTTAACGAAACAAAAAAGCTAACAAATAAATAAATGAGTGAAGACAAAGGAAAACAAAAGGAAAATATTTAAATAAAGAAGAAAAATAAGAGAGAAAAGGCAATTTTAAAAGATAGAATAAAAACTTTAAGACAACTTAAAGAAAGAGATGCAAACTAAAGAGAAAAAAGAGGAAAATGAACTTGAAGGGGAAGAAGGAAGAAAAGGTAGGAGCAAGATAAATAAAAAAGAACACAACAAATACAAGAACACACCAAAAACAAGATAAAGACGAAAATAAGACAAAAAATAAAGAAAACAAGAGAGAGTAGGGCCCAAGGAGAACGAAAGGGTAGAAAGCAGGGGGGGAGGAGCAAAAGGGGCTAGGAGGGGGGTGGGTTGAGGGTATTGGAGTTAGACAAAAGGGGTTTCCAAGAGGAGCTTAGGTTCCAACCTTCGTCACGATTAAGGTTTGAGGGGTGGTTTTGGATTGCAATAGCTTCTTTGAGCTTTCTCTTAAAGAAGTTTTCAATTGAAAGGATTTGAGTGTTTTCAAGACAAATATGGTGCTTTTTAGAGGAGGGGTGGTTAGCTAGGGCAGATTTGATGATGCGCTCATGCTTAATGTCTGCACAATGCTCTTTGATTTTGGTTCTAAAGGATCGTCCTGTTTCACCTATGTACAAGATACCACATGAGCAAACAACTTTATAAACACCAGGATCCAAGAAAATATCTTTGGGGTCTTTAAGAGAGGGGATGTGATTTTTCAGGGTCGCCAAGGGTTTGAAAGCATAATGAATGCCCTTTTTTTGAAGGATTTTAGCAATTTTCTGGGATAAACCTTCAATGTAAGGAAGGGTAGCATGGAAAGAGGGTTGGGAAGATTTGGGTTTAGAATAGAAATTGGATTTGGTAAGATTGAAGGTTCGAGAGATTTGCTTGTTGCTATAACCATTTAAAAGGAAGACATGGCGGAGATAATCCAGCTCATGGTTTAAGTTTTCTTCATCACAAATACGAAAGGCTCGCATGGTTATGGTTTTAAGGATGCAAGCCTTTTGGGCAGGGTGGTGGTAGGAGGAAGAGTGAAGGTAGAGGTCGGTGTGCTTAGATTTTTGGTAAACACCGCGAGCTAAGGATCCATTTGATTTTTTGGAGAGCAAAATGTCAAGGAAAGGGAGTTGGTTGTTGGTTTCAATCTCTTTGGTGAAAGAGATACAAGGGTGCAAACTATTAAGGTGGTTAAATTCTATGTTTATCACTTTAGAACAAAACGGCATATAATCCTTCGGAGATCATTTAAGGTCTTTCTTTTTTAATATTCATTCATTAAAAGGATAATAAACTATTGCCTTGTTTTACTTGAATAACTTATTTTGGATGTATTAAATTAAATAATAATAGTGATATCTATGAGAGGGGGAAGGAGAAAAAAATTAAGGAAAAACAATAATAAATTTATACCATGTTTTTTAAAGTTTGATTTTTAATAACTTATTTGGATGTATTATAAAATTAAATAATTATAATACTGATATCTATGTGAGGTGGAAGGAGAAAATAATAATAAATTTATATCATATTTTTTAAAGTTTAATTTTAAAAAGGTTGTATTATAAATCTAGATCATATTTATGAGGATAATTTTAAATTAATATATCTGGGAGCACAAGATCAAGTTGATATTTAGTCGATAGGCTACATATAGTGTGAGATTATGCAAACCACTTTTGAGTCATTGGTAAACAAGTTTTAGTTGTCGTTTAACAGTGAACCAACTACCATTTAATGGTAGAAGCCTCCAAAATATCAGGTGAAAGCCTCCAAAATCTCACTTATGACATAAAAGCTAGATAAAATATTAATTTTCCAATTGAATGGGAACATTCTATTTCCATCTACAATATTTTTTGTCAATTTGATGACAACTTTCTTTTTCATTTCCATTTCTTTATGTTTTAAATCTATATGTAAATATTTCAAAATCAAATAATACTTAATTTCTTTAAGGAAAAAATCTAGATTTGTCTAAGTTTATTTCATTTCATTATTTAACACTTATTATTAATTGTTTAATCGAGCCACATGCAACTAGAATTTGTAACACATGGCATCCATATGCACCCATGCACAAACATGTACTCTCTAACATATTAACATACATTTAGTTTTCTATCGGTGTAATCCTTGAACCTCCTTTAGGTGCAAATGCTAGTTTTTAGTTGAGAGTCAAGGATTGAGGGCTATCCATTCTACAAAAATTGCTTGAGGCACAATTCTAGTTGCTTGGGTACAATCCTTGCCTCATCCCTTATTTATTACACTCTTAAAAAATTTGAATATTTGTGGATAGCATAATAAAAGAACATACCATCACCTTCACCAATTCTACACAAACAATTAAGCTACAACCTTTTCATAAAGTTTAAAATATTTTTATATACACACACCCATTATTTACTTAATATGCTTTTAACTTCATTCCATAAAAAATATTTGAAAATCCTAAACAAGTAATAGGAAAATTTTGAAAAAATTGATACCATACTTATTAAATACAACCAATAATAAAGTTTAAAGGGTTGTCCATTTGACATTTTTGCATTTATTAATTTTTGTAAGGAGTTTTTTTGGATGCAATTATTAAATGATAAGAGTTAGTTAAACACACAACTAGGATCCTTAGTTTATGCATTAGTATTATATTTAATTAATTATTAGTGTTTACAAAAGATTAAAATTGGCTTATGGGATTGAAAGAAATATAATGTAAAAAGAACAAGGGAGTGTAGGGGTATCTCCCAAGAAAAATAAATATGCAAAAAAGGAAAGCGTGAACAAATACAATTCTTGAAGAACTTAGATAGACTTTATGATGTTCAAAGAAAAATAAATTAGTGATGAGAGTGAAGCTATGGGGGTCACCAGGTTTGTGACATCATGGATATCTACAATATAAATGCACGAGTAAAGTCATGGGGTCACCAAGTTTTTGATGCCTTACAAATCTACATTATGAGCTTTGAAGTTAGCTAGGTGCCTCTTCCTACTAAAGTAAGATAGTTAAAAATATGAAGTAACAAATCTAGCATGAGCTCTCTAGTAGATGTGCTTTTAGAAATTCATAAACAATGATCAAATATCTCATGGAAGAAGAAATAAATACATCTATAATCCTAATAATACATGAGATCCTAGAAAAAATTGAGTGAGTCTTGGAAGTGACAAAAAATCCTCTAATCTCATAATAGGGAGAACATTTTAATACAAAATTCTCCTTAATATTTAGTTTAAAGAAGCATATATAGCAAATAGGATGCTCCTAAGGAATATGATGTTCTAAATTAATGTAAAATTGATGGGAGATAGTAGTTGTGTATAAGGAACCCTTGGGCTATAAGGTAGTTGAAGGCTTGTATACCCCAAGGGAAGATGAGTCCATCACTAAATAGACATATAGATCTGAGAAGTGATAAATTTTTGAAGAGAGTGGATCTCTATGTGCAATCTATGTGGATTGAAGTTATACTCTATATATCTTAGCATGAATATCCTTAGAGAGATTACGGTCATTCTTTAAAAATATTTGTGGTGATGGTTTGGAAATATCAATGTTCATGAAGTGTAACAAGGAGGAAGCTATTGTATACCAACAAGTTTCAAACATGCAATTTACCAATACCATACATGATTTAAAAGTAGGAGAAGAATCCATGAGATTGTCAATATTGGAGGTGTACATCAATCTCAACTTGTGTCTCATAGTCACCATATTACTAAAGTAATGAGAGTTGTGCCAAATTCTATAAAAATGATAGTTTGAGGGACCCATATCTTAGAATTAATATTTTTAGATAAAATTGTAACCAAAATTCTCTCTATTTAGCTTTGATCCATATCCAAAGGATATGAACTCAAATTTTAACATTAGTGTATATAGTGTACTCTATTATTATTTTCCTTTCTTTTAGTATAACATTATTTAATCTACAATAGGACACTATAACCAAATAATATCCCTTTACGTAAATCTAGGATAATTTTAAATAATCCCCATAATTAAAGCATAAGTTAACCTAGGTTAACTAATAGAGCTAGGAATTTTAAATATGTAATCCCATTTTTAGAAATTAAATTAAAGGGAGTAGGCACTAAGATTTGTGAACAATGGTGAAGAAATCAATCCAAATGTCACATAGATTCCACTTGAGCTATTATTGCATAAATCAATTCTCATGATCTATTTGATATCTCAAGACTATAAGCAATCTCAAATTGTATAGTCAAATTTATATTATGCAAGATTGATCCCATGTTCTACAAAAATGCTCTAATGCACATAGTCACTTTGTAACACATGATATAAATATGGTTGATTGTGAAATACTATAACTAATGTCACCCCAAGTTATAATTTCTACTACTGTGTAAGGATTGATGATATAAAAAATACCTTAGGGAAACCATTGAATTAGAAGGGTCATGTTCCCTTAGGTCAATCCTTTGATTAGACTATATTACAACCATTGAAGAATATTGAAACAAAATCTCAAGTACACAAGTGTCCTAAATCAATTTATTGAAAATTAAGGTTCCTTTTAGTGCTCCAAAAGAAATTTCCTATAATTATTCTCCATGTAATTCTTAGGAAATTTAGATGGTATTTGAATGTGAATTAATGCATATTGAATGTCCTTAATTATCAAAACATAGCAAAAAATTACACAAATATGTACAATATATAGGAGTTGAAAATTAGTTCAACACACAAGACCACTTGCAAAAAAAATGAAAACCTTCCACAAGAGAGTATGCAAGAAATGAGCTTGCTTAATATTAAGATATATGATACAACGTGTACAATAGCCTTGCTTATATAGACAAGATTATGGCATGTGTCTCAATCCTATAACATGTGACAAGTAACTCAACTTATTATTAAATAATCTAGGAATCAAGTTTTATATGCCAAAAAGCTAAGATAATATCTAGGTGACAACTAAGACTTCTAGAAAGATTCCTAGGACCCAAGTGGACTTAACATGTAAATATGACCCACTAATTAAATAATTAGGTAAAATACCTATTTACACCAACAACCCCCCTTAAATGCAACTTAGGGAGTAGATTACTATGTAAATGATGTAAATATACAAAGATGGATCTAGAACTACTAGGCCATGTTAGGTATCCATGCACAAATGATCTCTCACAAATAAATAAAAGGAGAAAAACTACATGGGAAAAAACCCTCTCCAAAAGAGAGAATTCATGAAAACAATCATGTAAAATAGATGAAAAAAGTGATGGAGGACTCATCAATATCCCCAAGGACTACATCCATTACAAAAAAAAATGGTAGGCCCTCCAATAAGAGGGAAAGAGAGAGACTTTTTATCCCCCCATAATTTATAATATTTTGCAAGAATGGTAAGCGCCTGAAGGCAAAACATGATCCAATGTTGACAAAAAACTTGTCTCCCTTTTGAATGAAACAAAACCAAGTATAAATGTAGGAATGCTTCCAATTTTGGATAGGAATTGAAAGAAAGAAGCATAAATATGTATTGTGTTGTCTTTGAAATCTACTCCTGTGTCTCCTTGTCCATGGTAGATGATGTTACCACAATCAAATCAAGTACATGCCCAATCAATGAAGAAGGTGACAAACTAGGAATATGTGGAAACTAATGTTGAACAATCTCAAAAGAAAAGATGTATTGACAAAAATATTACAATGAATATCATCAAAGATGAGAGATAACCCCTCAAATGTGTCCTTCAAATCTGAAGTGTGAGACTCCCCACAAACAAGTCTAAAATACCCATCAAGAAATCATCCCACAAAACCAAATATGAAGAATGAAAATCATCCTAATAAACAAGAATGATGGGAGCCTCAATCAATGAATTTGCACAAGGAATCAATGAAGGTAAAGATTCAACAACAATCTATGGAGGAGAAGAAAGAGCATCTGAAGAAACATCATCCTCATCATCTAAAGATTCAAAGTAATCCAAATAATCAAACTCCCAAACGGTATCATAGTCATAGAGTATCTTATCTAAAATATGAATAGGCACAAGATAATTTAAAACAAGATCATTTGTGAATGGTTGAGTATCAAGATCTCCATATATCTCCCAAATTTTAGTCCAAAGAGCATGAGGACACTCAAAATGTATAATAGAATTCAAAATTTCATCATCAACTTGAATAACAATATCTCCTATGACATTATCCCTTTTGCAATTCCAAGAAAATTTCTTACTATCAATACCTAGAGGGGGAACAAGACCATACAAATGTGGCAACATATGAAGCCAACAAAGATGTTTTATAATGTCAGATCTCCATTGTTTATGGTTTTCCATTTTCAACATAATCAGAGAAGGATGAAATGAAAAACCCATAATGATCAAGATATATCTCCAAAATTACAAAGACTACCTAAAAGATATTATAAGATCTAGGTGACAAATTGTTGTAAGAATTGAAGGAAAAAATTACATATTTCAATGCAGGTACAATTGGTTTTTCTTTTGTTTGGAATGTGTTTTATTGTTGATGTGTGTGGATACTAGGTTTAGATTGTCTTTCATTGGACTCTCTTATCTTGACTATATTAGTTGCCCAACAGCATGAAAAAGGACATGTAAAAGGAAAAGACAAGGTTCATGAAGTTGGATCATTTAATTTGTATGCATCTAGCACAAGGGAAAACTCAATTGTAATTAAAAAGAAGCTTGAAAAAGAACAAGAATAATTTATTAAATATAATCTATTGCTTTTAATTTGTTTTGTAAATAATATAAATTAAGTAGACAAGCTATTTGTTTCTACCAACTAGTTTTTCCTCCATTTTGAAGGTTTTCCTAGATAAATCTAAATTTCTTCATAGTTTTGCACAATCAAAATCAAAATCGCTTCTACACAAGAATTGATAGTTTAAATTAGAGCACACATTAAAAATTTATGATTGTTAGTTTCACTTAATTTCTTGACAAAATTATAGATCACGTACATATGGTAAAGTCCTATGTGATTGAAATCACATGTTCACTAAAATATGAGAAATAAAAGGTATCATACATTTAATTTAAAATTCTTATAGAATGATAAATCAATCAATAGCAACAAGATCTTAAATTAATTTAAAGAGCTAAGGTTGAGACATGCAAATGTAATAATAAATGAATGAGATAAATTACACTTATCTATTTCAATGTGATTCATTAGTATTGTCCTTGAATTAGCTAATTTATTGTGAATAGTTTAATAGTGTCCAAATCTTATATTGGGATGATGCATATACATTAGAAAGAGAATGCCATTGATGTTTTTGATTCTTAACGATGAAAATATGTGTATAGTTTAATCTAGATAATATAAATATTATTTTCACATGATTTGTCCCCTCTGCTTGTAGACCCACATAACATATTTGCCTTTAGATTTATTTGTATTTGAGATAAATCCATTACTAAAACGAATATTTTGGGTCTATTATAAATGAATGCAATTTTAAAACTTTGTTAATTTTGAGTCAAACCCTTTAATCAATGTGTAATATTGAAGACATGCAAAACACGAATAAAAAATACCTATGATGATGATGTAAATTATCTATTATATTACATGGTAATGCATTTGAAATTATCTTTGTGATGATAATCCTCTTAATTATCAACAATTGGTTCTCACTGGTGAGTTAAGGTTTGTATTTAAATGCAAGATCTTAGATACTCAATTTGAATTGTTTTGTCATACAAGCTAACATGCTACAAGAATTATTTTTTAGTATTGTCAATTTAAGAGTAATACATTTATATTTTGAAAAGATGGATCACTTTTATGTACGTGTATCTATCCAAAATATATAATTACATTTGTATAGTGTAATTCATATGGAGAAAAAACCCTAAAACCTAAAATCTAAAATCTAATTCTATAATTGATATAATGATAGTTACAGTGATAAATATTGACTCATAATTAACTTCTATGTAAAAACAAATGAACTAAATATTAAGATAATATATTTATAACAAGACTAAAATTAAATATTAATTTTTCATCAAATATAATTTTACTTTCCTCTACATTAATATAAAATACCTCTCAACCTAATTATTTATAAATATTTATTTATTTATTAACTAATTTTACACTATAAAAAAATGAGGTAACTTGTAATTTCAATATTTTTTAAAGAAAACAAGTTATAAATCAATTTCCTTATATCAAAACATAGTGCCCCGTGAGTGAAAGTAACACTCTACTAAAAGCCAAGGAAGAAAATAATAAAATAAATGTTTATATTAATAAAAATATTGTAAGACAAAAGGAATAAGGCTTAAATTTAATTATCTAATCAACCCATGAAGTTCCCACCTTCAAAAATAAATTTAAAAAATAAATAAATAAATTTCTCTTTTCATCATTTTAGAACAAATCAGCATATCACTTGCGTGTAAGCCTTGGAAGATCATTTAAGATCTTTCTTTTTTATTCGCTTATTATTAAAAAAATAACTATACTTTGTTTTATTTTGGATGTATTGCATTATTATATAATAATCATGATCATGATATTTATGTTAGGTGGAGGGAGAAAAGACAATGAAAGGAAATATATATTTATTTATGTTTTCTAAAATTGGGATTTTTAAAAATGTTTTATGTTAAGTTTAAATTATTTTTATAATATGATAGAAAAGTAAAGTTTATGTAAATATCTTTTAAATTGGGAATCAAAGATTGGTATCAGTTCTATAAAATTGTATATAGCACAATCTTTATTCCATTCTTATTTATTGCACCTTTAAGAAATTTAAATTTTTGTGGATGATGTCATTAAAGAATTATAATCTTTTAATAAAGTTTGAATATTTTTATGTACATACCTATTGTTTTCTTAATATTCTTATGACATTGTTCAATTGTTCAATTGAATATATTTTAAACAATTTTTTTTTTTGAGATAATTGACACAATACTTATTAAATACAATCAAGAATAAAGTTAATCAAAGTTAAAGAACAATCCATTTTGTATTTTTGTGTTTATTCATTTTTATAAAGATTTAGGTGGATGCACTCATTTAAATGAGAGTTGGTTAAAAACACAATCATCACCCATAATTTTTGGTTTGTGTGTTAGTATTAAATTTTATTAACATATTAATATCCATTGAAGATCAAAATTGTTTCATAGGACTAAAAAGATATAGTGTAGAAAGGGTTAAGGGAGTGTAGGGGCACCTCCCAAGAAAAATAAAATAAAATAAAACATGGGTAATGTAACAAAGGAAAGCATGAGAAAAGACAATCCTTGAAAGACCCATACAACATTTATGGCATTCAAGGCTATTAAAATGATGATGTGATTAAGGCCATATAGGTCACTAGGCTTGTGATTCCTTATAGATATACACTAAGGCCATGGAGTCACTAGCTTTGTGAGACCTTGCCAATATAGAATATGATCTTGGAAGTTGGAAAGGAGACCTCTTCAACTTAAGTGAGAGGGTTGGAAATAGGAATTAATAAATCTAGTATGAGCTCCCTTTGATATAAATGTCTTTGGAAAGTTGTTTATGAAGGTCAAACATCTCTCAAAAGAAGAGCGAAAGACATCTATGATGCTCAAGCCATGAGATCCTAGAAGGAACCAAGTAAATCTTTGGAGAGAAAAAATTATCTTCTAATCTAATAATAGGGAGAGAATCTAAATACAAAAAAAATCTTGATCTCTAGTTTCAAGGAGCATATCTAGAAAATAGGATGCTCTTGAGGAACATGATGGTCTAACTCATTCTTAAGCTTGTAGAAGAAAAATTTGAATCGTACAAGAGAAACCCTTAAGTTGCAAGGTGATTGGAGTCTAGTATATCCCAAGGAGAGATGATCCATTACTAAACAGATATATATGGGTTTGTTATCTCAACATTATAATCAATGACAAGGGAAAACCAAGTCTAGGAGCAAGGATGGAGGGATTTTAAATAGAAAATGGAATGCATGTACAATTTAGAAAAGGATTTTAGGATGTGATATTCAAGGACTATGTCACATAGGAACAACATTCCCTAATCTAGATATGCTACTCACAATGCCACATTGTGACACTAGTTGAAGGAGGTATGATTTAGTGCAAGAGATAAGCAAGGATTTTTTAGTGGCGAATCTTCACCAATTGGCGAATAGTTCATATCGGCCAAGTCAAAATTGGCGAATATATTGCAATTAACAAGGTGGCCAAATCACCTGGATTTTATGAATTATCAATCCAATACATCTCAATTCGCCATCAATTTATTTTAGAAGGCATATTTAATTAATAGTTTTGTCATAACAAACTACACATTTCAAATGGACTAATTAATATTTTCACCTAGAATCTCGAAAGCACGTATTAGATCACTGACATATTTGCCAATACTATTAAAATGGCATTGTGTATCAGGACAC